>OZ007580.1:40890884-40930884 GCA_963931925.1 Onchidella celtica | reverse complement strand
TATCTGCTGGAGTGTGTATCTATCTATCTATCTATCTATCTATCTATCTATCTATCTTTATCTATCTATCTATCTATCTATCTATCTATCTATCTATCTATCTATCTATCTGTCTGTCTGTCTGTCTGTCTGCCTGTCTGTCTGTGTCTGTTTGTCTATCTATCTATCTACCTACTGATCCGTTGGTTAAATCCCCCTCTCTCTCTCTTGTCGTTCTTTCTCTCTTTCTCTATCTCTTTCCCTCTCTCCCCTCTTTCCCTCGCCTCCCCTCTTTCCCTCTCTCCCCTCTTTCCCTCTCTCCCCTCTTTCCCTCTCTCCCCTCTTTCCCTCTCTCCCCTCTTTCCCTCTCTCCCCTCTTTCCCTCTCTCCCCTCTTTCCCTCGCCTCCCTTCCCCCGTTTCTCTCTCGTTCTTTGTCTCCTTTATTTCCCTCCCCCCCGCCCCAAACTCCAGAAAAAAAAATATATATACACCTTTAAAATCCATCTTTTCTTTTGTATCACTTCGACACGCCGAGAAATTGGATCCCAAAATGTTACAAACGATCAAAGTGAATTCTCATTATCTTCCTTCTTAACTTCGTTATTATCTGATGTCCACGCCACTCTTTCCATCTTCTCTTCTTTCTCTTCTTAATCCACCTCACCTTCCCTCCCCTCCGCCCTCCTCTCTCGCGCATGTCTGCCTTAGCTCGAGCCATCAATCATAATTAATTCCGCGCAGCCGGACTGGTAATTAATGAGTATGGCCGACCGACCCGGGTTTCCACGTATTAAAGCGAGCGAAGAACAGGGGGAATTAATGCTGGGAGATAATGGGGTATTGTTACCCGGGGTGTAACCGCTTATTTACTGCTCATCACTGATTGAACGTCCTGGACCAGGTGGCCACAGCGTCGCTCACACCAGACTATCCGTTTCACTGTCGCCTCTTTTTACTTGCGTTTTTTGTTGTTGTTTTTTTTCACTTTCATGATGATGTTGTTATTGTCTGTGTTACAATGCATTGTGTGTGTCATTATTGGTGATGGTGACATTAACGATATTACTTCATGTTTCTAACGCATGGTGTCATATTTATGGAAAAGTGGGAAATAACAAACAAAAAAAGAGAAGGAAACAAACTTTAACAAACAATCAAGAAAAAAAAAAAAAATAGGAATGAGAAGAAACTGAAAGAAAAAGAAAAGTTAAAAACATACTGTCTTCGCAATATCCTATTTTACCAGCAAATTTTTTAAAAAAAAACTTTAACAAAACAAATTCTTAGACAAATAATTTTTTTTTAAACCCACGCTTTCGGGCATCGAGACGTTCTTCATGATATACAAAAAGGGGGAACAAAACAAAAACAAGGAGCTCCTAGCAATCGAAAATATTTTGTTTTTTTAACACACCAACCTCTGATTTAAATCTGATCAATAAAAGACGAAAACATGAAAATAAAAGATGACATTGGCAATTCAAGCAAAAATTACACAAAATGTAAAGTTTATACGTCGCTCCTGCATTCTGACGGCATTATATTTATAACTCTGGCCGCCTCACAGAGTCAAGTCTGTTCTGCAGTCTGTTTTGACTCAGTGAGCGAGGTCTCTGTTTCCGCCGGCTGACACAAGGCAGTTTAGACTCACCGGATCTAGTGAGACAGACTTATTTCAGTTTGGCCAGTGCGCAGGGTCCTGTATAACTCCATAGACCACATCTCAAACTAAAACTGTGACAAACAGACTTGACTCAGTCTGCGAGATCTCTCCTTCTGCCAGATGGTTCAAGACAGTTCTGATGATCCTAAAGAAATGTATTTTTGTATTTTGATGACTTCTTTAATCCCATTCGGGACATATTTGCCTTTGTGTCATTGCAACCCAGTTACAACTGGAGCAGGCACGTCGTCGCCACAGTGCAGCGCCGGTCGGCGGCTTGTTGTTGTTGTTGTTGTTGTTGTTTTTGGAAGGGGGGAGGGGGGACATGAGAGGAGGGGAGGGAGTGCTAGAGATCAATTTTATTTACTTTTGCCCGGGCAGTGGCCTGTACGGTCTGCTCTTTTCGAGTTGCAACTGCCAAGGTATCTTTAACGTGCACAATATGCACACGGGCCCTCCGGGATTTTCGTCCTTAACCGAGAAGACTAGGTGCTCGATCCTACCTCCCATAGGATCAGGGACAGGAAAATATCAGAAAAATCCTAAAATTCTAACATGCCTGCACCGACCGGGATTTGAACCCGGTACCATCGGCATGAGAGGCGAGCACACATTCATTTCAGTCTCGCCAGTGCACGCGGTCCCATTCAAATCCACAGTCTATAATCTGACAATAAAACCAAAACGAAAACAGAATAATTGACTCGGTGAGCCACCCAGCCTCTATTCCATCAGAACACCATTACCAAAAACCCGTGCAAACAAATTAACATTTTAACTCGACATTTTTTCCCAAGAGAAATCAATTGTAAATTATGTCATTATGAGAATTTCCCTTTTATGTTGCTCCAAACTGGCTTTTCACTCGTGCAAAAGTACACGCTTTGACTCCGTAAGACGCTGAAAATAGACACAGCACTGCTGCGCATCTTGTAGGCTGCCTCTTCGGAATGACCAGATAAACAGGGTACCATCTACTTCTAGCTTTAAACTAGCCGATTTTGATCGTCCGACGGTGACGTCTCTACACTGAGTTTCTCAATGACAACTTGCCCATCGTCCAACTAGTTGAATGGTGACGTCACTACACTGAGTTTCAATGAGACCTCGCCCATCAACCGATTAGTTTAATAGCCCACTATCCATTCATCCATAGGTTTATCAAGCTATCTGCAAGTGCAACAAGCCCTTTTGTTTATCCGTCAGGTCATCCATCAGTAGACCCTATCACCCATCATTCTCATCTTTAACAGTTCATCCATCAGCTTATCCAGTTGATCAATAAGCCCATCCAGCCATCCATCAATCAAAACTCTTCTTACAGATTAATGATCTTACACCATCTATCCTAGTTCCTTTCCAAGCTCGTTCGCCCAATAAACCCGTCTACTCCTTTTTCTCTCCCATCTTTCTTCAACTTCCCTCCCCTCTCCACTCTTTCTCTTTCTCTCTCTCTCTCTCTCCAGCCTCCCCCCCCCTACCCCCACAAATACACACACAGGCATCTTCCGGTGAGGTATCTTCTCGTATTTCCTTTTCTCTCTTTCCCTCTCGTCTGCCACTCTTTCTCCCCACCCTCTTTGGCCATATCTCCTCCTCCTAACCTCTAATTTCCCCTTCCTCACGTCTTCCAACCCTCAAACAGTCCCTGTTCTCCCCCTCGTCCCCGCCTCCTTCCCCACACACTTATCCTTCTCTCTATCCTCCTCGCCCATCTATCAGCATCCCTGTCCTCAAGCTCTTTACCTGAAAGTTCCAGGGATAATCATAATGCTACCTTCACACAGCCAGTAAGATCAGAATGATCAACTTTTTCTAATGCCCCAGACAAAGCCGCAAAAAATCGATTTTCAAGTCCTTGGCGCGACATTACGAACATGAAGCGAAGGCGGATCTCAGAATTTTGCTCTAGGCAGGTGTCAAAGCGATAATTTTTTATTTTTTTTTAGCTCTTTGCACACAACGTGTTTTGACATTTTGCGATATTCAACGCCCAGCCTAGAAAAAATATCTATGCTGTTGGAAAAGTTACATCTTTATGTATCAAAACAGCGATTGTTGGCAAAATCTGTGAGTTACTGTCACTGTCGGAAAAAAACAGAAAAAGTAATATCTGGAGAGTCACCATGTGAAATTTTAAGGTAATGTACTAGGCATCAAATGCTGTTTTTATCCATGGTATAAAGCGGTATTTTCTAGTGACAGTGAAGGCGTTGATATAGGAATAAATTTCAGTATTCTTTCATAACTAAAGCTCAGATGACTGGGACGCGATGATTTTCAGGAATACCTTCAAAGTGATCCCTTGAGCCCAGTGCTTTAAACATAGTTTTGATTCCAAAAGGCATTTTTCAGGAAATACAAGAGTTAAGATGAGGTTCGACCCGTTCACCATTACACGCTTTTTAACGAAATATTACAAAACCCACAGAGAAGACCGTCGGGGTAGCAGCAAAGCTTAAAGCAAAGTCAAGCACTGGCAAAAGAACAAGTTGTAAAAACCACGGAAAGAGAGTGGTACCAAATATCGGCCATTTTCTGTCTTCTCTTTTAGTTTGCGTTTCATTGTATCGTTTGGGTATATTCGAGGCTTTGCTACATATTACAACTTTTTATTCTTTTCACGAGCAAAATTGACCATCAAGATATTTTGGAAATATAATAATAAATAATAATGTATAGCATTTATATAGCGCATATCCATTTAAAATGCTCTATGCGCTTTACAGAAACAACATGTCAACCACAGAGCAGAATGGAGCGCCTGCCAAGCGCTCAACACACTGCACTGCTGCTTTCTCTCTCCCTGTCTCGCTCACTCTCTCTCTCTCTATCTCAGAGCAAAATATGCGTCGAATTGGTCCCAAATAACCATTTACGGGTACTTTAGCATGAAAACTGCTTCTGATATTTTTTTGTTTGTTTTGGTTATTGCCTCTATCTTGGACATCAGTCTGAAAGCAGCAAGACTGCTAGACTGCAAGTCTAGGCGCTCACTCAACTGATTTTGATCGACGGCTAATGGAATGATGACGTCACGTTACTAAGTTTCCAGTGAAAAAAAAAACCAACCAGTTGGCTAGACGCGGGATGTCACTGAAACTCAATGCAGTGACGTCACCAGCCAACTAGTTGGCCAATCAAAATCAGCTATTGAGTCAAGGGTCAAAGCGCTCCCTGTATCCCTTTAACCAGTGGCGTAGATCTCACTATTCTAGAAGCTCCCAATCAAAGCCTTACTATCCATTATGTTCCCACACAACACTGTCTAATGCTTGGTTCCCAGATTCAGGTTTAAGCACCTGTTCAATGGCTTAATACAGGAAGGAATAAATCGGACGCGGAAGTATTTAAACTTCCTGTTTCAAAATTAACAAACACTGGACACAATTTGTACATGTTATCTTTTTCCGGGTGGATCCATAGAATTGCCCACAATCTGACATCATTTCCGCAGTTTTAGCCCCCGATGTTCCAACATTGTGATGCCACCCTTCTCCCCATTACCTACCTCCAATGGTACGCCCGTGCACACTCCACAATGAACGGAAAAATTTCTGATTAGTTCTCGTTTGTTCCAACTCCACTATCTGCACAACTGAGAAATTCGACATTCAACGTTTGCGGCTGTTATTATGATTAAGTAGTGAGAATAAATCAGAACTGTGAAACAACTTGATAAGTGCCACAGCGCATTTTAAACAAGTGTCAAAGTGTACATTTGTTATATCTCTTCTATATACTAAAACAGCTCCAGTTTTTCAGAAAATGTCTGCCTGTTTCTTATACCAATACGGTTATTCTTACAAATAAGAATCATATCGTTCAAAGTATTACAGCCAATGCTTGTGGTAAAACTACCTTTTCTCTAACTGTGGACACCACTCTCTATCTATCTATCTATCTATCTATCTATCTATCTATCTATCTATCTATCTATCTATCTATCTATCTATCCATCCATCCATCCATCCATCCATCCATCAACCCACCCATCCATCCATCCATCCATCCATCCATCCATCCATCCATCCATCTATCTATCTATCTATCTATCTATCTATCTATCTATCTATCCCCTCCGCATGTCTGAATACGCCTCTGACTGCACCAAGCTACCGCGTGTCTTCAACGGCGACAGGAAGATGTCGTACTTATGCGGCAATAGTCAGCCAATAAAAAATGTCCCCGCGACACTGAGCCGCTCCGATATGGTATCCCCGAGACTTAAGCCGCTTACAAGGGACAAAATACTACTGGGTCATCTGACAAGGGTTAAAATAAAACCTCTTTATATCCAGACAATGACAGGGCCGTAGACAGAGATTTCTTGTTAGCACAGATGCCTGAATATGGACAGAGGTTTGGGCAATGTGGTTTCTTATCATGAAGAGAACGAAAGCCTTAGTCTCCTGGAAAAATCTCTTCCAAGGGTTCATGTTTAGACCATTTTAACTGGTCACTTACAAGGCCACTGCATAATTTACGACATTAGTTCTTATTTGTTCTATCTCCATTTTCTGAATAACTAGAGATCTTTTAGTATGTAGAAGTAGTATAACACCATTAACACATGCACACTTTCAAACCTGTTTAAAATGCGTTGTGGCACTTATCAAGTTGTTTCATAGTTCCGGTTTATTCTAACTCCTTATCATAATACTAAAGCTGCAAACTTTTAGGGTCGAATTTCTCAGTTGTGCAAAAAGAAAAGCTGGAACAGATAAGAACTGAGGTCGTGAATTATCATGGTCCGAAATGGACAAAACCGAACCTTCACTACTTAACACTTTCCGAGGCAGAAAGCGAGGGTCTTCTTAAAGTTGACCTTATATCAAATCAGCCCTAAATACTTAAGTAATAATTGCCTATGTCACATTTCCAGAACACTTTCGATTTCCAAGAAAAATCATTCTGTGTCCTTACAAGATAATGTAGTTTACATGTAACCATCATAATCTGCAATCAGAATTTGCTTGGCAGGAAAAAAGTGTGTTTTTTTGTTGTTTTTTTAAAACCCTTCATTTTGACTTGGGCATTTCTCCTATACAACTGACGAAACCCGGCGTTTTTCCATCATAAATAGTTTTATGTTCTTCATGATCACGTGGATTAAGTCTGTGTTACACTTTACAGTCAAAATATGGCCTTTATATTTCATATTTAGTTTGGAGGATAGCGGCTATTGAAGTTGAACAGATATTTAAAAATGCACTCACAGTCTTATTTTAAACAAGTTAACTGCACAAATCTATAATTCAGTATTTGACATTATAAAATGAATGTTTGCACTCGTTGTCTGTCTGTAGGTCGGTCTGTTTTCGTCTGTAAGTACTGTAAGTGTATGCCCGCCCGCCTGCCTACCTGCCTGTCCACTTGTCTGTCTGCCTGTCTTTCTGTCTGCCAGTGTGTCTGTCTGTCTGTCTACCTGTCTGTCTACCTGTTTGTCTGCCCGTCCGCCTGCCTGTCTGTCTACATGTCTGTCTGTCTGCCTGCCTGCCTGTCTGCCCGTCCGCCCGCTGTCTCTGTCTATCTGTCTGCCTGTCTGCCTGTCTGTCTGTCTGCCTGCCTGCCTGTCTGTCTGTCTGTCTGCCTGTCTGTCTACTTGTCGTCTGCACGTAAGCCCGCCTGTCTCTGTCTATCTGCCTGCCTGTCTGTCTGCCTGCCTGTCTGTCTGCCTGCCTCCCTGCCGGTCTGTCTGTCTGACTGCCTGTCTGTCTACCTGTCACACTGCATGTCTGTCTGCCCGCCCGCCCGCCTGCCTGTCTGTCTGTCTATTTCTTTGCCTGTTTGCCAGCATGTTACAAAACACAAGTCTTCCATGTCATTCCCTCCTCTCCAGCCTCCCCCATCCCCCTGTCTGTCAGTATAAACCTCTACATGGAACTCCAACCCCTCCCACCCCTCATTCTGTCTGCCACTATCCCTCCTCCATCTCTCTGTCTTTCTATCAGGTCACAATTTTATCCCCCACCTCATTGATCGAACACTTCGCTGCATCACCCCCAAACCCACCCTCCTACCCACCCAGCCATCCCTCTACCTCAGCCAAAGCTGCCGGCGTAGTAATTTCTTGTTGTTATTGTTGCCGTCTTGGTTGTTACTGCTGTTGCTGTCGCAGTGGTTGTTTACTCCTCCATTCTTACTGCTGCTGATGCCGCAACGATGCTCCTTGCCCTCTAATGTACCATCCGATAGAGATATCGTCAGCATAGATGTCACAGCCGAACGACGACACCTATTCTGTCTACACAATGTCACAATGTCGCGGTATCGCCGCGAGGGCTTCAAAGACTGGCCCGGGTTGACCCCAGCCTTACGAGTGAGCCGAGAGCGAGACAAGCGCGTGGCGGCGTCCAGCCAATCAGCTTAGCGAGGCAATGTGGCATGACCTAGTTTCGTGTCTGGAACCAGCCTACCAAATTAGTGGGGCTGTCTCGGAATCTTGCGAGACAGTCTGCAGTCTCCCGCCATTTTCATCTACCACCACCACCCCCTTCTATCGTCCTTATTCCGAAATATAGATCATTTCTCCTTCCCCAATTCAATCCCCCCCCCCAACCCCCCCCCCACACACACACACAGACACACATACACACATTCCAGCCCTCGACATCCCTCAAAACCCTCATGACTCTCCGACATCTCGTTCTGTTTCAAGACTTCGATCTATAATGTTTCCCTTTCAAGTCACTCTCAAGCAGTCTAGCTCAAGCATACTTAAACAATTTGATGGACTGGCGGCAAAGGATAACAGTTTCAGCTGTTAATATCGATCTCTCCTTCACAAAACCTTTCGCCGTTTTTTTTTTCGGGGGGAGGGGGGGGGGAGAGTTCCGTCTGTGGTTTTGCGTATAAAAATTTAAGATGTCTGGTGGTATTGTCGGATTAAGGTAGATGATATAAGCACATAATTATTGATTTTGTCTGTCTGTCTCGGTGTCTATCTATCTATCTATCTATATATCTATCTATCTATCTATCTATCTATCTATCTATCTATCTATCTGTCTGTCTCTCTGTCTGTCATCACTCAATCTATCTATCTATCTATCTATCTATCTATCTATCTATCTATCTATCTGTCTGTCTGTCTGTCTGTTTGTCTGTCATCACTCTATCTATCTATCTATCTATCTATCTATCTATCTATCTATCTATCTATCTATCTATCTATCTATCTATCTGTCACTCAATCTATCTATCTATCTATCTATCTATCTATCTACCTATCTATCTATCTATCTATCTATCTATCTATCTATCTATCTATCTATCTATCTATCTATCTATCTATCTACTAATCCTTGTTCTTCAAGGTCTTTATAAAGAGGGAAGGGGTGGGGCTTTCGATAATAATATATTTTTGACACGTGATTCGGACGTGATATCACACGCTGACCCGCCACCAATTTTGCCATATTCAATTGTTGTTTTTGTTTCCAATCTCAGGGTGGAGAACGTTTTGCTGCTTTTCTTGACTGATATGAAAATTTTTTTTTTTAATCTTCACGAAATTCCCCCTTTGCCTGTACCAGTTGTTTTTGTTTGTTGTTTTTTTTCTTGCCGGGTGTTCTGGCGTTTTCAGCCTCATTGCCTTCCTTCTGAGTGTTTGTTTGCCACTGTGTGTGTGTGGTGGATGTGGCTTTTTTATCTTTATATTGCCCTGTTCTCAGGCTGCATGCATGATGATGTTCTATTAATATTTTCAATAAGGCTAGTTGCGCACTGAACCAACTCTGCTGTGCATTCGGTTTAGACCCAGACTTTTAATTTCCAGTGAATCAACTAGCGAGACACAACTGTTTCGTTCTCACTAGTGTGCGACGTCCCGTTTGACTCTATAGTCCACAAATCTGAGACTAAACAGATTAGACTGTGTCATGGACCTTAATGGTTTCAATAAGAATTTTCTATTGACGCGTTGCTGTAACACCCGCGGATGTTCCACTAGGACGACACTTACTCAAAACACCTTTTCTAACGAAATAACCTGATAATGCTTTAGATAATACATAACTTAGTTCAACTATCTTAATAAGTCTCTTTTTTAAGAGCCATAGTGCATTGGAAGAAGAGTGTTGTGCCTCGGTTTTAGTGTGAGATTAGAACCATGCAGTTAAACGGGGCCTAGCGCACTTGTAAGACTGAAATAAGTTTTGTCTCGCTAGGAAGGGTCAAGTCTGAGACAGAGCTGACGTGAAACTAACAGAGCGCTTTGGTTCTTAATGCCAAATAGATCAAAAATACAGTCATTTACAGCCTCGTTGCAGGTGTACATTTTCACTGACGTAGATAGGTGTGTACGCCTTTTGTATGTACAGACCTATCCGAGACACAGGGCCGTATACAGACAGACAGAATTGGGGTGGGGTGGGGGGGGGGGGGGGTTGGAGTTCATGTAGAGGTTTATACTCAGAGACAGGGTGGGGGTGCAGAGGAGGGAATGACATTGACATGCAAGACTTGTTGTGTTTTGTAACAGGCTGGCGAGCATGCAAAGAAGTAGACAGTCAGATAGACAGTCAGACAGACAGACAGACAGACAGACAGACAGGCAGGCAGGCAGGCAGGCAGACAGACAGGCAGACACACAGACAGACAGGCACACAGACAGACAGACAGACAGACAGACATACAGACAGGCAGGCAGGCAGACAGACAGACAGACAGACAGGCAGGCACATAGACAGACAGGCACACAGACAGACAGACAGACATACATACAGACAGACATACAGACAGGCAGGCAGGCACACAGACAGACAGGCAGGCAGGCACACAGACAGACAGGCAGACTGGCAGGCGGGGTGATTGGTGAGGTGATTCCAGTAGGACCCCCTCCTGTCTTATCCTTCTGCTGTAGTAATCAAGTCTTTCGTCTTGCTGTTTCCCACACAATCCGACCATTACCATATCGACGTGATTTCTCCATACTCAAACTCAAACTCCAGCTATCCTCTTAGCAAAAGTGAAAGACAGAGAAATGAGAGAGTGAAGGAGAAATAAGACTTTGCTCAGCCAGAGATCCGTGTTTGCCTTTACCACAGACACCGCGTGTGACCACAATCCCTCGGGTCAATGAACTTTGTTTGGTCTGTAGGTTCAGAGGTCATTTGTCTGAGAGCTGAGACAGGCAGAGAACTGGTGGGAGAATTTCGTCCCTGTCAAGGAGAACTGTCTTAAGTCAAATTTTCCAAAAATCCGAAAATTTGTTAATGTTATGGTTCTTGATCTCGCCAGCTAACCAGCTGGGTTACAAGACGATAACTGCTCCCTATTTCCAGGAATAAGTTTGGAATAAACAGTTCTTCTGTACAGCACACCAGAACAGGAATAAAAGTTTTGTCTCTCCCGAAAAATAGTGATTTTGACATACGATAGTTTTCGTGGTCGGTGAGTTAGTTTGTCAAAATCTTGTGTGTGAGCTATTGAGGGAAGGAGGGAGGGGAAGCGGGGGATGGGCGAATGCTGGTATAGGTAAGGAATTTGATGAGTGAGTGGGTGAGTAATTTTATGGATGGACAGAATGACGGATAGATGCTAGGATGGAGGAAAATGAGGATGAGTGGTTGTTTGAAGGGCGGGGGAGAGGAGCTGTGGATGGATGGATGGACAAGTGGATGGATGAGTGTTTCGAAAGACCAACAGACAGAAAAACAGATGGAAAGGTGAATCCGTGGATGTATTGATGAATGGATATGTGGATTAATGGCCGATTCAGGATGAAAGGATGGGTGGATGGATGGATGGACGGACGGACAGATAGACAGATGACAGATGGATGGCTGGATGGCTGGGTGGCTGGATGTATGGATGGACGGATGGATGGACATATGGATGAATGGCCGATTCAGGATGAAAGGATGGGTGGATGGACGGATGGATGGGTGGGTGGATGGATGGACAGACAGACAGGTGACAGATGGATGGATGGATGGATGGATGGATGGATGGATGGATGGATGGATGGATGGATGGATGGATGGATGGATGGATGGATGGACGGATGGATGGGCGGACAAATAGTAGGGTGATTTTGTTTTGATGAATGGATAAATGGGTGGACCGGCAGACGGATGGCTAGCTGGATGAACATTTTTTACTTTCATCAGCAAAATACCATTATAACCTGCCCAGCACGACAACCATAAAATGTTATTCCAGTCAGCACTGTTCCTCATACTTCATTCCTCTAACCAAAACACACACACACACACTGTCATTTTGTCTAATCCCACTAGACACCAGAAGTACAAATTTGGTTTAGCAAAGGCCACCTGAACTAACCCAGACGTTTCACATCAAATATTTTCGCATTAAATACCGACTAGGCCAAGGACACGCGCTTAAGAACAAAAATTCTGGAACCAAATAGAAAAAGCGATGACAAAATCAAAAGTTCGTGCGGCTTCGTATGTAAAGTATAATTTACTAAGCCAGAAATAGACTCGTTTTGAGCAATCGATATCTGGTTATTCCTGTTCTCTGCGTGTTTTTTCTCTCTCTCTCCCCCCCCCCCCCCCACCCCCCGCCCCGACATCTGCTCAATATTTTATCAGTTTTACAGTCCTGTTGTTGTGTTGACTTTCAGGGTAAAAACGTGAAAAGGCGTGGCTCTGGGGTTATATCTACAGTACTCAGACGGAAAATGCTATACTGGCTTTTTCACGTTCTGAACTAAACACACGGAAAAAGAGGTTAACTCAGCAATGTTTCTGAAATATCTATTGACTGACTGATAATGCCTCCCTTAAGCCTTGTAGGTTCTGTACAGTATTAAAGTATGTTACATTTTTGCAAGCACATAAGACATAGAAAGTGAGTGAGAGAGGGAGAGAAAGAGAGAGAGGTGGGAGGCATGGGGGAAGAAATGGGAGAGAGACAGACAGACAGGTAAACAGGGAGAGGGAAAGTGGGAGACGAGAGAGAGAGAGACAGACAGACAGACAGACAGACCGGGGGGGGGCGGAGACTGGAAAGAGACGTATAGACAGGAGGGGGAGAGAGACACACGCAGACAGAGACAGAGAGAGATTGAGAGAGAGAGAGAGAGAGGCAGACTGAAGGAAGGAGGGGGAGGAGAGAGTCAGGAGAGAGAGAGAGAGAGAGAGATGTTACCATCTCATTGCAAAACGCACTGGGTCTACTTTGTGGAGACAAGCGCTATGCAAGATAACTCCACGATTGTTATTAATTGAATTTCACCGTTCCCAAAATACCCACAGAATACAGACAGGTAGGTCAGTATATAGGTACGGAAAGGTGCGGTTTGCAGACAGTACTCACTGACGGGCCAGCTGACACAGTCAAGTCAGGACATCGATTAGCCGTCGGTCACAGTAAAGCAAAATTTATGCCCGGCGAGGCATCAGTCTGGCGCCTACATCAGCCATGTGTGTTTAGGTCTTTAGTTTCGGAGGTTTGCTGCCCTTGGCATTTACACCTCACTTTTTCTTGTTTTTATTTTTCTGGTTGTGGTAGGGATTAGTTTTTTTATAATTTTGTCCTGGCAGCGGCCTGTACGGCCTGCTCTTCACGATTTCCAAATGCCAAAGTATCTTTAACGTGCGCAACGTGCACACGGGCCCTCTGAATTTTTCACCCTTATCCGAGAAGACTAGGTGCTTGATCCTTCCTATCATACGATCAGGGACAGGAAAATATGAGAAAAATCCCAAAATTCCAACATGCCTGCACCGACCGGGATTTGAACCCTGTACTTTCGACATGTGTGGCGAGCACCTTGCCTCTAGACCACTGTGTCCCCTACACCAGCCTTGGCCTCTTCCGTCCCTTATGGTAGCTAACGAAAGGGGGGGGGGGGACTAGGTTGCTGGTGTTAGGGACCGTATTATAATTACAAAGCCAAATAGAGAAAATACTAAGTTATGTTTACTGTTCAGCTATAGTTTTCCATGTGAAATACCATGCTCCCCTAACAACGGCTAGATGGCCTAAGCTGTGTTGAAGCGTCAAAAATCCATCAGGTAGTACAAAAAAAGAGTATTTTAATGTGTATGTGCGGCGTTTCGGTACACAATATGAAAACCTTTTATTTCACTACTTGAAGAGCTATTGCCGTTTCTGTTTCATAAAACATGGAAACACAGCTTAAGGTATAAAGTTACATTCAAGCAAAAAAAAAAAAAAATTTTAAGTATTTGCGAGCGACGCCTTACGAGAGTGAACGGGTACAAGAGAACCGAAAGCCAAAGGCAATTTAAATATCGATTTAAGATGGCCGCAAATAGCTGAAGAGCTCTAAATGTTCACTTTTCTCCTCCCCGTCCATCACGGTAAGGTTTCGCAAATTTGAAGCAACACCAGAAACTGGATAAATTTAATGTCGCTGTCACAGAAGTTGCAAATGTCTGGCAAAATGACGCTTTGGGCTCAAAGAGTTTTTTGTTTTTTTGTCATTTCAGATCATATTGTTTGCTATTTTAAAAAATGTTAAGTTTCATCACAGTCATCTGAATGTCAAACTCTATAGTGCTCTGATAGAACTGCAGAAAACCGTAGATTTTCGTAAAATAACAAATCTGCAGATGTAGATTTGGTGAACGAAAGAAGAAGAAGTAGATCACAGACACCAGTCTGCTTGATTTTTTTTCAACATGGTCGGCAGCGAGATATAACCAAAAGTTGCAAAGCTGAAGTTTACTAGGATAATTTAAAGTATCCAGAAGAATCATGCAAACAAGATTTGGACAGACACCAAACAACACAACGCACTCATTCATTCATTCTCACCGCTCCCTGCTGCCTAATACAACTTATACATATACTTATAATAATATATACAATGTAAAATGTAATTTGACTAATTATTGCCATCAACAGTTATCATTCTTCAATTCCCCCACCCCAACTCCATCTCTTCCCACATTTATCTGTTGCCGAAGATTTAACTACGCATGAAACTATCACCAACATCATCGTTTTCACAGGCAGCAGAATTCAGCTTTCAGACTTCACCAGGACAAAATCACAGAACAATTATTGATTTCGTGACGCCACCTCTAAAATACAGGGTTTTTTTTCAATATGACGGACGGTTTTGTAGACGGACTCGGGGGGAAAAAGGGGTTGCACGAAGGATCAGATTAACGGCTGAAATGACCGTCATCCTCACCATTGGTGTACCATGGTTTCTGACTGTCTAAAAAACAACAGTGATCAAATGACTCTTCCTAGCTATTCAAAGGGCGGCGGACAATCTACTTTGGTTAACATCACATATTAAGTGTACCAAACAGACAGAAAGATCAAGATAGTCAGACTATGAAATAACAGGGTACATCAATCTATAAGAGAACCATACAGTGTCTCAGGTGGTCAGACAAAGGAAATAAAACTGTTTACTGAGAATTATACATTTTACGAGTATTACTTTGAGCAACCGGGGAGATTGCTTCTATAATACAGAGTCCGATGGATGACTGGACAGACGGATAGATGGACAGATATACAGACTGACAGACAGACAGACATCAGGCGGTACTCACAGACCCAGGGATGGATGGATAGGCAGGCACATGGCAGAGAGACAAATAGGCTAGATAAAAAGACACACGGGTGGACAGATAGACAGACATATAGGCCGACAAGCAAATCAACAGACAGAGGGACGGGCAAGCAGAATGATAAAACGGACAGAGAGACAGGTGGATGGGCGGGGAAACAGATAGATAGATAGATAGATAGATAGATAGATAGATAGATAGATAGATAGATAGATAGATAGATAGATAGATAGATAGACAGACAGACAGACAGACAGACAGACAGACAGACAGACAGACAGACAGACAGATAGATAGATAGATAGATAGATAGATAGATAGATAGATAGATAGATAGATAGATAGATAGATAAATAGATAGATAGATAGATAGATAGATAGATAGATAGATAGATAGATAGATAGATAGATAGATAGATAGATAGATAGATAGACAGACAGACAGAAGGATAGATAGATAGATAGATAGATAGATAGATAGATAGATAGATAGATAGATAGATAGATAGATAGATAGATAGATAGATAGATAGATAGATAGACAGATAGATAAATAGATAGATAAATAGATAGATAAATAGATAGATAGATAGATAGATAGATAGATAGATAGATAGATAGATAGATAGATAGATAGATAGATAGATAGATAGATAGATAGATAGATAGATAGATAGATAGGCAGGCAGGCAGGCAGGCAGGCAGGCAGAGAGAGAGAGAGAGAGAGAGATAGATAGATAGATAGATAGATAGATAGATAGATAGATAGATAGATAGATAGATAGATAGATAGATAGATAGATAGGCAGGCAGGCAGGCAGGCAGGCAGGCAGACAGACAGACAGACAGACAGACAGACAGACAGACAGACAGACAGACAGACAGACAGACAGACAGACAGACAGACAGACAGACAGATAGATAGATAGATAGATAGATAGATAGATAGATAGATAGATAGATAGATAGATAGATAGATAGATAGATAGATAGATAGATAGATAGATAGATAGATAGATAAGCAGAGGAATAAATCATCAAAGAATATGAGAAGAGAGGAGAAAACCCCCAAGTAAAATAAAGACCAAAAAAAAAAAACGACAAGAAATACCCCGGGTATTAGTAGCCCAATGTTGGGTGAAATGAAGTGTTTAGGACATTGGCACTCCATCGATCCCTGTACCAAACAGTCTAGACAAGCTCTTCGATCTGATGCTGGCAAAGGACAGATACAACACTCAGTTGCTGCCACTAACAGAGGTTTGGCACAGCACGAGTCCAATAGATTAATATGTCTGCCTGGGCCCCATATTTAAGTTCGGTACTGTTTTATTGGCGTATTCATTATTATTTTAGTATAATTATATTACAATGTTGTCAGGGGTGCGCAGACTAATTACAAAGCCGAATGCAGAAAATACTGTTCACTGTTCAGCATGACTTATAATGTAAAATGCTACACCTCCCGAACTACAGCCATTATTTTATCATGTTATTCTTTGGTATAAACTTGATTAAATTAAATCTTCTATGTTTAAAAAATGAGTTTCTGGAAGGACTTCCGAATGCGACTCACGCCCCAACCACGAAGCTGTCTTTCATAACAACCGCAGACAAGTAATACCACAAAAACTGCCGATTCGAGGAATTTTTTGGTCTGGTCAGCTATTCTACAGAGGGCATTAGAGTTGGGATGTTCTTGGACGAGAAAGCCCAGAGCGCAGTGAGGTAAGTCTGTCTGGCCTCGGGTTTGTGGATTCTGTAATTAAACGGGGGCTTCGCTCACCAGTGAGATTGGAACAATTCAGTTTTGTCTCCCTAGCTGATTCAATGGAAGTTCAAGTCTGAGTGAGACAAAAACAAACGAAAAATCGGCTAGATATACAGGGTGCATACTTCATTGGTGGGCGCCCTTGATTGTGTCAAAACGACTAGCAGTGCAAAGTTTTGAAGGTTTGAGTGTGAAGAAGGAATGTCGACACGATAGGTTTCATGGTTTGAATGTGGGGTAGGAATGTCGACACGATAGGTTTGAAGGTTTGAGTGTGGAATAGGAATGTTGGCACGATTGGTTTGAAGGTTTGAGTGTGGAATAGGAATGTTGGCACGATTGGTTTGAAGGTTTGAGTGTGGAATAGGAATGTTGGCACGATTGGTTTGAAGGTTTGAGTGTGGAATAGGAATGTTGGCACGATTGGTTTGAAGGTTTGAGTGTGGAGTAGGAATGTCGACACGATAGGTTTGAAAGTTTGAGTGTGGAGGAAGAATGTCGACACGATAGGAACGAAGGTTTGAGTGTCTAGAAGGAATGTCTTCACTATAGATTATGAAGGTTTGAGTGTGTTATGTAAATAAACATGCATAAAAAAATCTATAAATTAACTTGCAGCCTCATTTTAAGTTGCTTCAGGAAGAGCAAGAATGCGCAGTAGGGACGGTTGACACACCGGAACAAATTTCCAAACTTTGCCTGTATGTTGAGTTTAAGATTGAAGCTGGACTATCCGGATGTGCAGACACTTTCAATTCATGCTGTGGGTACTGAAAGATGCTTCTGCTTGTCTTTTTTTTTCCCTTTGATCTTGCGATGGGTGTCTCCCCATTCCTTATTGTCATTAAATTTCGTTTTTCGCGTAACGTCCCGTTGAATGTCACAGTCCACAAAACTGAGGCAAAATTATACTGACTCATCGCGCTGTGGGCCTTTTTCCCCCGTCTGTAATCGGTGTCCTTTGAAAATCAATTGCTACCAATGTAAATAATCGTACAGTGATACACTTTCTGGAACACCAGTTTTGCTCAAATTCGCAACGTATTCGACTATACTCGAAACCGCCATTTCGGGGATGGCCCAGTGATAACTTTACTGAAACGGAATAAAACAGTGTCAACAGATACATCAAACTACGATTACTTTTTAATCTTGCATTATTTTTATTGATGTCTGGCGTGGCGCTAAAGCAATGCAACGATTCACTGGCTCCAGCAGACAAAACATCAAATATTTACCAACAACGGCAGGTCACATTTTGGAATGAGCACATAAAACTGTGCCCTTCAATGAAAGAGTGCTGTAACTTTAGTTTTGTCGGAAAATGAGATAAGATAAGATAAGATAAGATAAGATAAATTTTATTCGTCCTTGTACAAGGAAATTTGTTTTGATCATTGAATACATAACAATACAGTTACAGAAGCAGAAAGTATGATACATAGCGCGCACACACACATATATACACACACACTGATAAATTAACTAAATTAACAAAATTAACAGTGCACACAATATGCTTCCCTAACTAAAACACATTGACCTGACACGCAGGACACAATTCAACTGTGCACAGATTACGACTGTATAAGGGACTGTCCAATCTTACTAACTGATGACAGGTCTAAGCCTAGGCGGGGCACAAGTCGATTTTGATTGGCCGACAAGTTAGATAGTGACGTCACAACATTGAATTCCAGAGAGATCCAACAGGTTAGCTGGGGCACAAGATCTTAGACCCGATGCGCAGTAGCGAATTTTGATCCTCCGATTAATTGGGTGGTGACGCCACGAATTGAGTTTCCATGTGACACTGAGCACCAGCAAAGCAGTCCGACCTCATTGAAATTCAATGTCGTGACGTCACAAACCAACTAGACGACAAATCGAAATCGGCTAGTGCCTTGGCTAATTCATCATTTTTTCAAAATTTTCGAAATTACGACATTTTTTAACTCACTGGAGCAGTTGAAGTCGTAAACTTAAAGTTCACACAAGTCCTCGCTCCATTAACTTGGAAATAAATGAAGCAATTTGCATGTTTGCATGTGTGTACATGCTCGTGCATGGATGGGTGAGTGCAATGTCTGGGTGTGTACTCACTTCTGTATGGGTGTGTGTGGGTCATCCCGTTGTATGTCCCTGGTTTAGGGGTGACACAGACCACGGCTGGTGCAGGCCCCACACCGGTGGATCGCAGCCCATAAATTCTGATTCACACCAGCACAATAGGCAGCCCCTGCTGCATGTCGATCTATGTCTGTCCGTCCGTTCGTCTCTCTCTCTCTCTCTCTCTCTCTCTCTCTCTCTCTCTCTCTCTCTCTCTCTCTCTCTCTCTCTCTCTCTTATCTCATTGTGACTCACTCGTTTATGTATTCACTTTCTGTCTGGCTCTCTCCGTCAGAAGTTATCATGTTGATCTAACATACATCCACACAGCCCTTGACAACTGTTCGATGCTTCCTACTTCCCCATACCCTGTTTCCTGAATCAATACCTCTAAAGGGTCCTGGTAGATTCTAACCAACCTATACTGCCCATACACGCCTGCAATTCCATTTGATTGTCTATGCTGTTTTATAAAAAATGGATTGCAATGCAATTTTATTGTTTCTTTTACATTTTCTTTCAAAGGTTTCAAGTTTTATAACGCCTAGGCGCGTACACCAGCCGATTTTGATGGGTAAACTAATTGGATGGTGACGTCACGATATAAAGTTTCAGTGAGACTTCGCCCACTAGCCAACTAGTTGTATCTCATTGAAACTCAATATTGTGACGTCATCAGCCAACTAGTTGGATCTCATTGAAACTCAATATTGTGACGTCACCATCCAACTAACAGAATCTCATTGAAGCTCAATAGTGTGACGTCACCATCTAACTAGCAGGATTTCATTGAAACTCAATAGTGTGACGTCACCATCCAACTAGCAGGATTTCATTGAAACTCAATAGTGTGACGTCACCATCCAACTAACAGAATCTCATTGAAACTCAATAGTGTGACGTCACCATCCAACTAGCAGAATCTCACTGAAACTCAATATCGTGACGTCACTATCCAACTGAGGCCGCAAACGTTTAGCGTGGAATTTCTCAGTGGTGCAAAAAGTGGAGTTGGAACAAATAAGAACCAAGGTAACGATATCCTATTATAAAGATCAATATTTCTGAAGAGCCCTTGCAGAGTGACAACACCCGCATACAATCCTATCTACCTGTCTATGCCGTTTTGTGAAAAATGGAACGGAATAGAAAATGTCATTGTATTGTTGTTGCTATTTTTGTTTGTTTGTTGTTTTCATTTATTTGTTTCTTGGTTGTCTTTTTTCTCAGAAAGTCATCAAGTTTCATTAATATATCATTTATATTCCGTCCTTCGTTTTGTAATAGCAGAGATAAAAACCGAACCTGTGGCGTTGTCTTTGTAATTATCAATATCGTTGTTGCTTTTTTTTTTTCTTAAATTTATTTATTTTTCTCCAACGGAAGGACACACTGTAATTAAATGTTTAGATTTTCAATTTGATAGAACATACACAATCGTCCTGCTACATCTATCGATATAAATCAGTCTACGAGAATTATATGGGATTTGTGGTAAAGATTTTATCTCGCACCAGTTAAGCTCCTCATTATAGATAAGACGGGATATTGTCTCGGGCACCATAAAATGAAATTCCAAAAAGCGCGTGGCAGAAACTTCAAGAGAAGCGCTTACCCGTAACTAAGAAATTATCCATAGCCTAGACACGCACTATCCGATTTTGATCGAATGATTAGTTGGATAGTGACGTCATGAAACTGAGTTTCAATGAGAGCTTTCGCACTAGGCTAGCAAAGTGTTTTTTGGTTCTCGTTGAAACCCAGTGACGTGACGTCACCGTCCAATTCGTTGGCCGATTGCCTAATTGGATGATGACGTCGGGATAGTTTGTTGCAGTGAGACCTTGCCCACCAGTCAACTAGTAAGAATCCCATAGAAACCTTGTGACACGACATCACCATCAAACATGACGGCCGATTGACTAGTTGGATGGTGACGTCACAAACTATTGTTTCAATGAGATTTCCCATACTAGTCAACTAGTTGATCTCACGTAATCTCATTGTCGTGACGTCACCATCCAACTAGTTGATCTCATTGAAACTCAATGTCGTGACATCACCATCCAACTAGTTGGCCGTTCAAAATCGGCTGGTGCGCGCCTGGGTTTATTATTCGGCAACGAAGAGTGACGTTCTGTTTTCATGAGTACGAAGACGGAAGCAGCAAACGGAAATGCCCCAAACCCTTCACGTAGTGGAATAGAAAGGATGTTTTCGTGTGTACTGAAACACCCTTTCCTTACACATGGAAAAACTCTATCTTCTCACTACTTGATGGATTTTTGACGTCTCCGTTTTTATTTCCGTACACATGAGAACCCAGCTTCAAGATGTGTTTTCAGGTGTACGGAACCAGAAACGGCAGCGGACACGTCAAGACTCTCCAAGTAATGATATAGAATATTTTCATGTGTACATTTACGCCACTTCCGTTTCCGTACACAAGAAAACACAGCTTCAGCCAAATTGAAGAGTATCCCGGAAATAATGTTCTAATCTATATTTCTCGTGACATGCCAGCCAGAACAGTGGAATAGGAAGATTTCAGGGAATTACAAGGTTGAGATGACACAGATAGGAAGGGTCTGGAACGAAATGAATTACTGGTAGTCCAAATCGGATATGTTATAGGACTTGACACAGGCGTCCTTCGTCCTGGAACAAAACCTAGAGACGTGACGAGTTCAAGTTTTCTTATTGTCGTATCATATAAAATCTATCTCAGATGGACATGATCAAAGGGACGAAATATCATTTGTACTATTTTTATTCCGCTCAGGTTGAAGGCCAAAAGGGAGCCACCATACCAAGGACAACATGTCTAAGGTTGTATTACCGCTCCCAGCAGTAAAGTAACCAGATTCAAAGATTATATCAAAGTTAACATAATATATACGAAACAAAGCTTAGGCGAGAAAAAAAAGACACAATAATTTCGGATTTTACAACGAACACAATTCATTCTTTAGGGAACAATGATTGAGAGAAAAAAGGAACTGATTTCATAAGAAAAGTTAAGCAAATCCTTCAAGGGCAAAAGAATTCAGAAAAACAAATTGATTTCATCATAGGTTATAGGGACGAAACTGCATGTTAATCCTTTAGAGGACAAATATTGAGAAAACCAAAAAAAACTTCAAATTGTTCAAATAAAATTTAGATAAATCTTTTCATTTCGTGTTTCTGAAATATTCGTAACAAAAGAAGAAATGTGGAATATCCAGAGGTCGTTTAAGTAAAACAAAACAATTATAAAAGAGCGGCTTGACGTTACCCACGTGTTTGGAAGTTATGATCGTACCTGGTGGCGCATTGACTCAAGTCTGTCTTATCTCAAGTTTTTATGTGAGATGTGAACTATGGAGTCAAATGGGACCTCGTGCACTGGCACGTCAGAACTGTCTTGACTCAGTTGGCGAAAAGAGTGAAACTCACGCACTGAGTCTAAACAGTCGCAAAGACAGACCTGACTCGACGCCAAACCAGCCTGCCAGAAGAGAAACAGTGACGAAACGTTTGGAAAGGGTTGGGGGAGGGGTGCCGAGGGAGAGGATAACCAGATGGGCCTTGTCAAAGCGACCTGTCATCCAGATGACATCATAAACTGCTGCTCTGATGACAACAGCAGGCTAAACGATAAGGAAAATGACATACATTTAGATGCCGCTACGATAGCGTCCACTGACATCTAGTCTTGATAACAAGAAGTTTAACTGCATTCATAAAACTTCTTGAAGGTCTGGTAAACGTTAAAATGTCGGATAAGCCTGGCGCGCCATTCGGGTGACTAGTTGGGTGATGACGTCACTACAGTTTCAATGAGATCTCGCCGGCCAGCTGATTGGTTGGATGGTGACGTAACGACGCTGAGATTCAATGAGTCTTAGTGCACAAGCAAATTTTTTTTTCAGTGAAACTTAATGTCATGACGTCACCATCCAACTAGTTGGCCTATCAAAACTAGCTGGCGCGGGCCTGGGCGAAGTTGAACCATTCTGGGTGCAAAAGCATGAGTGTCGGACGACATAAAAAATAAAGAAAAGGGATAGGCAGAATGATAGACACGCGGACGTGTAAACAAACCGTCAGTCATTCTGACAAACAGAACAGCAACCAGGCAGACATTTGAGCACACATGTGGACAGATCGCTGAAACACCTGCATAAATTCCTCCTTTTGTTTTATTTGTTTCTTCCCGCTCCCTCTTTTCTGACGTCCATACTATGAGAAAATACCGTATGCGCCAATCTAGGTTTGAGTTTGAGTTTGGAGAAAATACGCCGAAACAATAACGATCCACATGGTGCCAGGAAAAGGTATGGCGACAGACAGAATAACAGATAGACAAGAGAGGGGGAAACCCTACCAGAATCGCTTACCCACCACCTGCGCCAAGGTAGTCACAGTCATTGATTAAGATCAGACCAGGCTTGGCGCGCACATCACGACCTGCTATCGTGTTACACTGTTGTCCCACTTGTATCTTCCTATTGACCCTTCGGTGTGTCCATGTCTCGCATGTGCGCGCATATCCATTCATTCGCCTCTCGATTATACAATTTTATATTTTTTTTTAGAAACGACGCGGCAGCAACTCAACGATGTCGTATCGTCAAAATTTGGCAAAAGGAAAAAGTTGTATGTAGCAAAGCCTCGCGTAGGAAATAATACCCAAACGATACGATGAAACGCAAACTAAAAGAGAAGACTGAAAATGGCCGATATTTCGGCAACAGCCTTTTTTCAGGGGAAAAAAAAAAGAAAAAATCAACAATAGAAAAAAAATGGACAATTGAACAGATAAAACAATCGAACAATAAAATATTTGAATACGAAATGGAATCTAAATAGAATAATTATGTCTATTTAGCTTCGAGTTCTTGCTTGTATTTGCAGCACAGAGGCACATCTGCCAATATGTGCGTATGTATGCGCAGAAATAACATAAACTCTTTCCATCTGGGTGAGTGGTGGATTTACTATGAAAAAAAATAAAGCTTAAGCTTCCGGACCCCTGGAGAGGCCCTGAAGAAACTGCTTTTAATAAGTGAATTTTGGATGTTGCCCTATTGTTGCAGGTTGTGAAGGGGCTCTGTAACAGTTCAAACTTCAGGGTCCCAAAAATATAGGTCCGCCACTGATCTAGGTTATAATTTTATGCGGCCAACAGTCATCAAAAATGGAAGTTGCAACATAAAATAAAGGCGAGAAAAAGCAAAATATTTCTTGGCGTTTCCTGTAAGAGTCTGTCTTTGGCAAATACCATGTTTTTCCAAAACGCTACATACAGTTTTATCTTGTAAGATAAATGCAGCGTGCGCCATTTTTTCGGGAAACCGGCTATTGTAAATCTTCTCACGTTCAGATCTTGTAAGATAAATGCAGCGTGCGCCATTTTTTCGGGAAACCGGCTATTGTAAATCTTCTCACGTTCAAATCTTGCGCCAGAGTATGAAAAAACAGAAATGCCCTCGGTGAGGACAGCTGTCATTATTTATATGATTTTCGACCAGTAATGTGTAAAGCGAGAGGCGAGTAACACAACGTCACTGCTCTACAATAATGGCATGTATCAGACTTATGCCAAAAGGCAACTGACGCTTCATTACATCCCTGAGCATGAGGGCTATCAGATAATATTATAGAAATGCGCCAATACGAAAATGTAACAATCCAATAATGGCACAAGTCACCAAATAACAGGAAAAGACAATTTTTTTCTTGACATCTCAAACATGACCATAATGTCATTAGCGTAGAGCAGTGACGACAATTCCGACCATGCTTTTCGATTTTCTCGACCAAAATGAGTCTTTTTAGCGGTTCAGAAAATTGTACACATAATACTGAATATTGAATTTTGTCCCAAACTGATGTGTCCATGTAATTTATGGTCAAAACTAGAGACGCTACACATATCGGTACTTTCAAAGTGTTTGGTCACGACAATATTGTTTTCTAGTCCTCTGGACAAGTGTATTTCTCCTGGCAGACAATGAAAGATTCATCTAAAGCATTTTTACTGTTCCAGTCAGTGTAAAAATAATATTAAAAATAAACAAACAAACGAGCAAAAAACTGTATGGGACAACGAAATTCCACAATTTGCATTTTTTTTTCTACAGTCATAAAACATTACAATCTGCGTGTATGTGTGTTTGTCTGTGTTTGTCTGTGCGTTTATCTGTAGTGTGTAAGTATGTTTGTGTGCATGTATGAGTGAGCTCATTCGCAAGCGAGTAATAATTGTTGGTCAACCCATTGTATCTCACTACCTCGTGCCGTTCATAAACACAACAACACCACAAAGTGGTAACAGTCAACTTTGAAGTGCATTTTGCGAAAACATTCATCCCAGACAATCAAAACAGTGTGCAGTAACGGGAGACAAAAAAATACCACAGACAGACAGAAAAGTTGGCAGACACAGAAATCAATGAAAAATAAAAGAGGCACAGACAGGAACGGATAACATAGCTATCACATCAGAGGTTCCAAACCTTTTTAGTTCACTTCACCCCTGACAAATTTTCAAACGCAAATTTACCCACACCCATGCTGTACTGTTCAGTAATTTGAGTTTTTCAGTAATTTGAGTTTACGCTTCTACCATAGTAAAGCAACCGACAATGGGTAATTTTTAAATTCTTCTTATTACTTTTTATTATTTTCAGTTTATTATTTAACATTATTATTTTCAGTTTATTATTTAACATTATTATTTTCAGTTTATTATCTAACATTATTATTTTAGGTTTATTATTTAACATTATTATTTTAGGTTTATTATTTAACATTATTATTTTAGGTCTATTATTTAACATTATTATTTTAAGTTTATTATTTAACATTATTATTTTAGGTTTATTTTTTAACATTATTGTTTTAAGTTTATTATTTAACATTATTATTTTCAGTTTATTATTTAACATTATTATTTTAGGTTTACTATTTAACATTATTATTTTAGGTTTATTACTTAACATTATTATTTTAAATTCAAACGACAACAGTAACAATAACAGTATACGACCACAATTATTATTTCATTTGTTTATGAACAAACATTTCAACTTCAGAATTTTTTTTTTGAAATATCATTATTTTTTTTTAATTCGTGCAAATCCAGAATCAGCAAGTGTAGACCTGGGAAGGCCAAATTGACCTGATGGGTTTAAGTTACTCTGGAGAAAGCACGTCCACACAGTAACGGTCATATTTGTACGACAAAACAGCAAGACGACAGACAGAATATAACAGAATGATAGGACAGAAAGAGACCCTACCAGAAGCACTCACCAATCATTCACTTACCCCTTGAGAGATAAAGTACCCTAAAGCTGTGTTTTCACGTGTACGGAAACGGAAACGTCAAAAGAACTTCAAGTAGTAAAATAGAAAGAAAGGAAACGCCGTTTCCGAGCACATGGAAACACTCCTTATTTTAACTACTTGATGGATTTTTTACGTTTTCTCTCTTTCTCTGTCTCTCTCTCACTCACCCTTTCTCTTCTTCCTCAGAGTAGTTCTCTTTCTCTCTCTCTCTCTCTCTCTCTCTCTCTCTCTCTCTCTCTCTCTCTCTCACTCACCCTTTCTCTTCTTCCTCAGAGTACCTCTCTTTCTCTCTCTCTCTCTCTCTCTTTCTCTCTCTCACTCTCTGTCTGTCTCTCTCACTCACCCGTTCTCCTTTTTTTCTCTTTCTCTCTCTCTCTCTCTCTCTCTCTCTCTATCTCTATCTCTCTCTCACACACACATGAAAACACAGCTTAAGTTGAGAACCCTTGTAACAGACCAATCACGGCTTCGCTGTCCTCTTTAGATCAATTATTCTTTTTTTTCTAAATGTCAAAATGTCAGTTTCAAATCCAGCAGGCCTAGCCCACAATAACTACTGCTTAGTGGTGCCACACACCTCAATTCACCTCTCACTCCCGACCTCAGAAATACACACACGCGAGAGAATGCTCACTCAGATGCACTCGCGCGCACAAACAAGTCCATTAAAAGCAATCGAACATCCCGTTGGGTTGTCTGACGCCAGTTTGAAAAGGAGACAAAAAAAAATGAATTTTGCACCAGAATGAAAATGCGCGTGAATTATGTGATTTTACAGACAGGCAAACAGTACCTGTCTGCTTTCAGCGCCGCCGATAGGAGACGCCAGTTGGGGGGGGGGGTGACGGCGGGGGGGGGGGAGATAAAGGGAGAATGTGAGGGTGTGGAGAGAGAGAAAGAGAGAGGAGGGGGTCAAAAAGAGAGAAAGAGTGAGTGAAAGAGGAGGGGGAGAAAAGGAATAAAGATAGAGAGAGGGAGAATGAGAGAGAGGGGGGACAAAGAGAAAGAGAGAGGAAGGGGTTAACAGAGAGAGAGAGAGAGAGAAAGAGGAGGAGGAGAAAGGAATAAAGATAATGACAGAGAGGGGGGACAAAGAGAGAGGGAGAGGGACAGAGGTGGAAAGAGAAGGAGATAGACAAAGGAGGGAGAGAGAAGGGGGATGAGGAGAGAGAGAGAAGGAGAACGGGACAAAATGAAGAGACAAGAAGAGAAAGGGCGGGGGGGGGAGCATAAGGAGAGAAAGACAGGGGGGGGGAGAAGAGGAAACGGACTCAGATGGAAACAGAAGGAGACAGAGAGAGAGAGAGGGCACACACACACAGAGAAGGCAGCAATGGTGAGACTGAGTGAAGTCAGGCGAAAATAGAAAGGTTAAAAACCTATTGTGTGAGTGTGCGCACCCGTGCATGCGTGTGACGAGAAAATGTCTCCCATTTTAACTAAACACTGAAAAAAATCTACTATGTTTACTGCAAAGCACTGAGATGGAAAGAAGGAAAGAAAGAAAGGGAAAAAACGAAGGAAAGAGATAGAAAGAAAGACAGAAAGGAAGAAATCATCTTCCTCCAGAAAATCATCTTCCCCCATACCTCGACCCATCTCTCTCTCTTTCTCTCTATTCCTCTCTATCTCTCTCTCTCTCTCTCTCTCAAATACAAAATATTGTGTCAACAAAATAATATGAACCCAGATTTCACGAACTGTCTACATTATTTATCGGTAAATGACATACGATATTTTATGTAATGTTAAAAATATAGGACGTTGGTATAATATGCAATATTTTTCTATTTCCACATAAATAATGCTTGCTTCTCGGGCAACTCAAACACCTCGGTTCACGAGTCAGTGTTTGTTCTGCCTAGCCACTGATACCAATCCAAATGTTAAAAATATATTTATATATTAATTATTGCACGTCAGCGTTTTTGCTACTCTTCACTTTCAAAGTAAAAAAAAAAATCTCTTAAATATACATAATGTTGAACGGAAGGGCGGACAGACAGACAGACATACACAGATGGATGGATGGATGGATGGCTGGACGGATGCTAGATAGCTAGATGTACAGATAAAGCGACAGACGGATGGATGAATGGATGGATGATGGATGGACGGGCGGCCGGGTGGGGGGATAGATAGATAGATAGATAGATAGATAGATAGATAGATAGATAGATAGATAGATAGATAGATAGATAGATAGATAGATAGATAGATAGATAGATAGATAGATAGATAGATAGATAGGCCGACGGGCGGACAGGCAGAAAGTAAAGACAGACAGGCACACAGACAGACAAACAGATATTTGCCCACTTTGCAGAAAACAGACTGTGCTTCGATTCAACAGCCCTAATGTTAAATGTCTGGATACACATATAAACAACATTAATAATGTACTCTGTTAATGTGTCTGGGAAGCGAATTAGAACCATAGCCTGGGCCATTTCTCAGAATTAAGAGAAACCATATATATGTAGTGTATGTAGTTCTTACCGCTGCCAAACCTATCTCCATTAATAATAATAATAGTACGTAATATTTATATTATTATAGTGCTCCATTGTGTTAATGCCCAGGCCCTAAGTGCTTTACAACATTTTTCTGTTTCATAACCCTCCCTATCTCTCTCTCTCTCTCTCTCTTTCTCTCTCTCTCTCTCTCTCTCTTTCTCTGTCTGCTTCTCCCTCTCTCTCTCTTTCTCTATCTGTCTGCTTCTCTCTCTCTTTCTCTCTGTCTGTCTGTCTATCTGTCTCTCTCTCTCTATCTGTCTCTCTCTCTCTTTCTCTCTCTGTCTCTTTCTCTCGCTCTTTCTTTCTCTGTCTCTCTCTCACTCACTCTTTCTCTTTCTTCCTCAGAGTCTCTCTCACTCACACACATACACACACACACACACATACATACACATACACAAACACTTAAAAATAAAGTAAAGAACAACATATTTGGATATTCGGAGTGCCAAAAAGATAGCTCTTCAGCTAATGAAGAATGCCCATAAAAATTATTTTAAAAGCCCTTATCATTATACACCTGGAATTCATTTCGGGCGGTGATTTCGTGAACCGAGTCTGAACTGAATCAATGTTCAATTTTTTGTCAACACTCAAGTACCCTGTGTTCCATATTTGGAACATGTCATCTTGTGCCCAGCGCTTCTTTTTTAACTATTTCTGATTCATCAATAATGTAGATAATTTTCGTTTTCGGCCAGAGTATTTATATTCTTGCAAATATTTGACCGTTTCAAATCAGTTTCATTGCTTCGGGTGTGTTTAAAACGGCGATATATCATAGGGTTTTTGCCATATTGTTGTATGTGCATTTCTGCATTTTCCAGAAAATGAGGATTGAAGTTTGGTCGACAAAAGTGCTGAAACGCATAGGACATTACGCCACACACACACACACACATCCATCTTGAACATTTCTAACCGATTGGAATGATACGTATACACTGTGAAATTAGGCGTGAGAGAACCACTTTCATGACAAAACCTCAAAATCCGCCAATTTCGCATAGAATAACATGGCAAATTACCCCCAGGATATATTCGGGCACAAGACGGTTAAATCTACATCGTTTCTACATAAATTGCATCTCAAAGATCACAGGTTCCATGTCTTGCAAGCATCATTCCAGGTAGGAAGGACTACGGGCGGGAGAACTCAAAAACACTTAATGAACAAATAATGTACTTAGCAATCCACCCAGTCTCCCTTGTATCATTCTAGTTTGACTCAGGGCGAGGGTTTTTTTCTCTCAGCGTGATGGCTCGCGGCGGTTCTCAGTTACCACGAGATCGAAAGACATATTTCGAGCCCGCCAGTGCGCGAGTTCCCCTTTAATTCAACAGTTCACATCTCACAGTAAACGAGAGACCAAACAGACACATGTCTCAATGCCAAATGGGCTTACGAGATTGCCTATCTCCGAATGTCAATTCCATCTGATCTACGTTACCAAAAAAAAAGTAATAAATAAAAATAATAATACTTCAGCTGATACGTATCGGTCTTCGGGCTTTTTTTGTTGTTGTTGTTGTTGTTTTGGGGTTGTTTGTGTGTGTGTGTGTGTGAATTTTGTAAAGAACAAGACCGTTTGGACTAGATAAATTATTACGTACATGTAAAACTAATGTATATAGCCGAAGCAATAAATTTTACTCCTGCTCATTTTTTGTTTTCCAGTTAATTTGATGAGTGTTTCTCTCTATCTCTCGATCTATCTATCTCTCTATCTCTCTATCTATCTATCTATCTATCTATCTATCTATCTATCTCTATCTATCTATCTATCTATCTATCTATCTATCTATCTATCTATCTATCTATCTCTATCTATCTATCTATCTATCTATCTATCTATCTATCTATCTATCTATCTATCTATCTATCTATTTCTCTGTATCTATTTCTCTGTATCTCTCTCTCTCTCTCTCTCTCTCTCTCTCTCTCTCTCTCTCTCTCTCTCTCTCTCTCTCTCTCTCTCTCTCTCTCTCTACTCTCTCTCTCTCTTTAATTTTTTTTTACATCTCCCAAAACCCCTTCTTCATTTCCATACCCGCCCTCTTTGACCCCGTCACAATCCATGTTCTGCCATTATCTGGAACCTCTCCCCGGGGTATCATGACCCAGGAAAATTAGAAAACCGAGCAAGAAAACTATCCCCTCACCGCCTGTAATAATGCAAACATTAAGCAAATATCGGGCCCCCCGTTCCCTGGATCCTCTGACAAAACAGCATAAATAACATCGACATTTGAGTTAGCGTGACATTGGGGCGAACTGTATGACTTTTTTATTATTTTGTTCGAATGTTTAAAATGTCTCATTTGCGTCATAATTTACATTTATATTCTCCATAATTATTGTCATACTGTTATACTTCTTCTCATTTAACAGATGCATCTCTCTTTCTCTCATATCCTTGTTTTTCCTTCATCACACTATTTAATGTTTGAAAGCTTGGAGCAAACACGGTCATAACGATAACGGCCATAATCATTGTGCTGGGAAGAAACAACACAGAATAATTATAACCAAACGACAGGACAGACAGGAGACCCCACCAGACGCACCCACCCACCAATCGCCATGAAATCACAAGTTTGGGTCTAAGTTTAGAAAAAGCACGTGGATGGACACAATAGCGGCCATATTGTACTGAAGAAGCAAGATGACAAACAGAATATATAACAGAATGGTAGGATAGAAGGAGATCCGACCAGAAGCGTCCTCCGATCACCCGCGAACAGTTGAAACGATGGCCATTTTCGTCACAACACAACATTATATTATTATCTGCCTTGGTATATCGTTTACAACGTTACGATTTTGAGCCATTTGTACTTATTTCTTTGAATTAACTCTTTGTGCGCCATGAATGTTTCCACATTTCTTTGAATTAACTCTTTGTGCGCCATAAATTTTTCCACATTTCTTTGAATTAACTCTTTGTGTGCCATGAATTTTTCCACATTTGCCGATACAGGAAGAAAATAGTCGGGGAGATGAATGAAGACTAACCACAGCAACATCTATAAATAGAAAGTCGACTTTCTTTCTTCCCAAAAACAAAATAGCCTAACATTCTTGTACACCGATACATCAGTGATAGGCACAAATGTGATCAGCGGACGAAGCGATATTATATCGGTGATTGGCACAAAAGGAATTAAAACTTCCAGACTCAGACATGAAAGCTAACTGGATAGTTGACTGAAAAATACCCCAAAACACACATTCGATTTATTTTACCGACATCATAATGTTCATCTCCACAGTGCCTCCTAAACTACTATGAGAAGAAAAACCTCATCAAAAACAACAGACGGCAGCAAATAAACCAACAGGATAAATATCATCTCCTGAACAGAGAGGATCAAGTACTATTGTTCAGATTAAGAACTGGTCACAATAGGCTCCACCACCACATGTTCACCAAGTTCAAAATAGGAACATCTGCCATATGCGAGTGCAGCCAGTCTCCTCAAAACACGGAGCATAATTATTTTGCAGAACTGCACACTCCTCTCAGCACTGCGAGAAACATATTGGCCCCAACCCACCGACCTGAATATCAAACTCTAAGGTGCTCTGCCAGAACTGCAGAAAACCGTAGATTTTCTTAAGAGAACAAATCTGCAGATTTAGATTGGTGAACGAAAGAAGAAGAAGAATCTCCAAAAGAGCTTCCACATGCTACATTTTTCTTCTTCTTCTTCTTCCTTGTACTGTTTCCCTTATCGTTTTTTTTTTTTTGTTTATCGCCACCCCTGCCTGCAGCTCTTTTCTGACCATTATCATCATTTTCTCCTCTGTATTTTATGTATTAATCACTTCAGTTACACCTTCGCTGCTAAACACACAAAAAAAAAAAAAAGGGTGTAATAATATTGAGTTTCAATTTTATTTTTTTTTAAACAAAGCTGTCCATGTTTGACAGATTCGAAATTTTGATCAAGCGATTAATGTTAAAAGAATACACGAAATTAAAACGCTTTGTCAATGTTTATCTGATTAAAACTTTAACCAAGCGATGAACATTAATATAACAAACGAAACAAAAACGCTTAATCCATATTTGAGTGATTCAAAACTTTAATCAAACGATGAATATTAATAGACTACACGAATTAAAACACGTAACTGTATTAATTTACGGCGATCAATGTCAAAACAAAACGAAAAAAAGACAAAAGATATGGCAATTACAATTACATCTATTTGTCCGAGTGAGGTAAAGAGAGGAAACGAATGCAGGTGTGCATACTTTCCAGCACAGGGACAGGCAGGAACATGTGCACAGGTCCAGGTGATTTCAATTTTAGCACATAAAAATAAAAAGCGCACGGTGAAAATACGCCAGCAAATCTGTCGATATTTGAAAAAAAAAAAATGGCGCTACTGGTTGTTTGATAGAATTTTATAGAGTAGTGGAACTTAACAAAGTGCGCTGTGGGAGAGAAAGAAGGGGAGGGGGGAGAGAGAGAGAGAAGCTGGAGGATGAAAGTTATACCTTCCGGACATGGGGAAATTACATCACTATGGTTTGCTGTCTTGTGTTCTTCTTCTTGTTGTTTTTAATTATTATACAAATATTTTCCTTATTTCGGTGGGTCACAAAGACTTTTATTGCTGGAGTTGGAGGTAGGAGAAAGTACGTCCGTACGATAGCGCTAGCGGCAAAGGAAAAAGCAAGACGAAAGACGAAAGACAAGAGTAAAATAGAACGCTAGAACAGTAGAAGACTCTACTAGCGGCACCTACCAACCACCCCAAACTTAATTTTACATTCGCTACATTAGACAAAGTACATTCTTTCCCAGTTTGGAGCTCTTTGTCTGACTGAAATTCCGTCAAAATTCCTTTTCTCTGGCTAAAATTCCTCAATTCTTCACCCCTAGATTTGAAAATCCCTCTCCTGGTAGCCAGGTGCGAACCGCTTGAGAATCACTGATCCGTACACACATGTTCCCCACCTCGAGCGTTTATCCTGTCCCCATCTACGTCACAGTCGTGCAGTTTTCAATTATTTCCCGGTCAGCTTATCCTCCAACAGTTGCCACGTGATCCCAGTTCATTTATCTTAATAATAAATAATGGAAGCTTTTCAACCCAGGCTCCTGTGAAATATTTGACTTTCCCACGACGTTACACAAAACAAATACAACATTAGGCAAACTGCCCATTACATAATGCCCCTTCTTTCCTGTTTTTTTTGTTGTTTTTTTCCCTCGACACCTGCCTTGGTAAATGATGTTCGCGAAAGGTTAGAGGTTGAAGCTGGGGTGGACTAATTTTCACGGGGCATTGAACTACGGTTTTCCCCACTGAATATGCAAAATTGCTCCAGATCTGTTTGGTTTGAAATAACAGTACACCGGCAACTGTGTTGGAATGTGAAAGAGAGTGAGAAGAAGAGAGAGAGAGAGAAATAGAGAGACAGAGATGGAACAAAGAAACAGAGACACAGAGAGAGAGAGAGAAAACGAGGGAGAGAGACAGACAAAGAGAGACAGAGAAGAGAGAGAGACAGAGACAAACAGACAGACTGACAGAAAAGACAGAAAAGCAAGTTCAAGTCTGAGTGAAGCCGTCGCAAAACTGACTTGTCTCAGTGCGCTACTAACGACTCAAGTAAAAAAAAAAAAAAAACAAGTTCTCAAATCAAGTCTCTATACCAAGTTATCCCCTGTACAGTAATCCTACCAAATGCACGCCGAGTGTTCAGAGATGGAAACAAACTAATAGGATTACCGTAATTTTTAAAGATGGAATTTTCAGAGCTCGTAAAACCTAATTGTTAATGAAGTGATACTTGACTCAGAAAATAACATTTAAGATCAACTCAAGATGCGCTGAGATAATTGAATTATTAATTTTCATGTAGCCTTTATGGTTAAAGATTTGATGTTTTCGAACTCTCTGAAAACCTAATTAAGATAAGATATTATCTGTTATTCCATGAGAGAAATTCTCTTTCACAGAGCGTTAATGAGCACACAGATGATACACACATCTTACGCATCATTATATATAGACATCATAACTCAGTAACAGGCCTATGAAGTAACATGGCAAGGTACCTCAGTAAAGTATGGCACACATCTAAGTTAAGAAGTGTCTTGCTGAGGCCAATTGTGGAGGGTAAAGACGATCTTCTGTACCTGTCTCTATTTGCTTTCATGGGTATTATTCAGTTGCTCCTGGATGATCTAGAAATTTGATGAAACATGGGATCGCGACTGTCATTTAAGATGGATATGAGTTTCTTCAAAGCCTTTGAATACAGATGATCAAAACTGAAAAATGCCGTGTCTGACATGAATAACCCACAGCCCGCCGTTGCAATGGAGCCTTTAAAAAAAAAGGCTCCCGAGATGGATTGAAAATTACTTTACACACTGGTCAAATTTAATTTTTCTTCAATAAATTATCATCCAAATTAAATAACATGTCAGTTTGTAGAAGGGATCCAATAATGAGGTGAGAGTATCCCAGAGTATCCGGCCGTCATGCATTTCCACACTTGTGCAGATCTATCCCTTACTATGATCATTATGTAAGGTAGTCCGTACCTAATCTATGTCACACAGAACTTCTTGGGAAAAAAATGCGTTTTTTGCCTTTTATGATACCAGTTGAAGACCATGGTGTATAATGAAATGTATGTATCACGCTTTTTGTCTGCCCTACCTTTAGCATCATTTCTAACCAGACATTAACTGCGTATATCCGCGCAAGACAATGCTCTTATTATGTACGCTCATACCAGAAATTCGAAGTTGCCATTTATTACCGTGTCGCTGGCTCAGAATCACGCATTTACTTTTCTACATGTCATCAAATCATGCCCTGTTCTGCTATCTTCTAAAACGTAATTATGCAACCTTTAAACAGGTATATTTTACTTTGCATACATGGAACTTGAGAACGAATAGATCTGACGTCATTCATTTTCCCTTCCAGCACCTGTTACTTAATCACTGTTTATGTAAGTCTGTCACTTTTTATTATTGTCGTTGTTTTTTGTTTTTTTTTTTGTCTGGTTTTATCATTTTCTAAATGGAAAGATAAGGCGTTTAGAAGTGATTGTCTAGTTACTGGTCAGCCAAGTGGGAATGAAAGAAAGAAAAGAGACAAGGTACATGGACTTTGCGTGAATCCCCGATCTCTGTCGCATGAGAACGAAAGAATGAATTACTTCTGCACTTTCTTTTCAAGTTTTACCTGTAAATCCTTCGAAATTCTCACCTGTCCTTTTCGTCCCCTTGGAATGATAAGGTTCTAACTCCCTTCTGTCAACTTCTGAGAAAACGGGGATTGAAGTTCTATGTACTCATAGCTTTTACAGCAAATAATTTTTTTCTGTTCAGCAACGCTTACAAATTACACACAGAGTCTGCTTGATACTTTGACACACAATGGAAAGGGTTCATAGAAGTACTGTGTAGTGTGTAACTCAGTTCAGCCAAAAAGTGGAGATACGACCTTGTCATTCTAAAGGGACGATTTGTAGACTGTAGATGACGTCAGATCTGTTTTCACTGTTCCCTAATTGCATTTTCATTTATCTATTAATTAGGGTTACGATGACATTCTTGAACTAATTCCATTAAAATGTTCCTTGTAAAAATCTTATCCATGAAAGCGAATTTAATCAGTAATATCCTTGATGAAATCTCTTCTCTCAGTTTCTGCCTTAAAAACTGGTGGTTGAAACAATGCGTGGGAGTCCACTCCATTGTGGATAATGGCTAACTTGAACACTGCAGTTAATCAGCTTACTCCTTGAGACGAAATAACCAAGCTGGCATGTGCGGCATGAAAAAAAAAAAAAAATATGCAAAAAAAAAAAAAAGACAGTGGTTCTTGTGTTTTGAAAGCTATGGGGGTCAGTGTGCGCAAGCATCTTAAATTGGGCAATTTTTCTTCCTATGATCAAAGTGTGTGTGTGTGTGTGTGTGAGTGCACTGTCTGAGTTTGAGTTTAAAGAATGCATGCTGACAGGATTATGGTCGTACTGAGCTTGGGAAAAGCAAGATGACAGATAGAACACAGCTGAATGATAGGGCACATGGAGACTCTACCAGAAGCGCACGCCAACCATCCCCTGTGTGCAATGAATGCGTTATGAGCAAAAAATGTACATGAAATTGATGAGCGTCTCCAAAACTTTGGCACGTCAAATTTTGCATGAGTTATGGCCCCTTTCAGACAGTCATTCAAAATTAGTGCAAGACGCGGTGTAAGTGTTCACTTGAAGCTTGTTATGTCCCGCCTTTATCCGAAGTTTTAACAGAACACTTTTAAGCTTTAATTGAACACTTACACCGCATCTTACACTAATTTTGAATGTCTAGCTGAAAGGGGCCATAACTCATGCAAAACATGACTTACCCAGTTTGGGAAAAACGCTCTTCAATTCCTTCAAGACAATTCTGGCACAGTCCAAATCTCATGGCTAATAAACTTGTGTTGGTATGTTTGAATACAATGCAAGTATGATTACAGACGCAACTAGTTAGGAGATTAGTTTCAATAAATATCATTATTAATTACTACGTTATTTTAGACAATTAATCACTACTGCACGCATTACTTTCTTTTGCGCGCTGACTGCAAAACATTTTTATACCCGCACATGCTTACAACTCAGACAAGGCCAGCATTTGCTGATTTTGATTCGCCCACAGTAGGTTGGTGACGTCATGACACTGAGTTTCAATTTGACCTCGCGCACCAGCCGGCGAGTTGGATCTCAATGAAACTTCATATCGTGACGTCACTGTCCAACTCGTCGACCAATCACAGCCGGCTGTAAGCGTGTGGCCTTAGAGAGACCGCTGCTCAGGGGTTGTGGCTCTGAGCGTTAAAACAACAACACACTATTCATTCTCAATTAAACGCTAATTGAAAGACAGAAATACAAAAATGGAGTGGACTCCCACGCAGTTTCAACAAGCAATTTTTAAGGCAGAAACTGAGACATGAGATTCATCAAGGATATTATTAACTAGCTGAGTTCCCGGCCCTGCCCGGGATACATCGATTTATTAGTTTCAGTTCTGGGTGATTATTAATTATGGACCTGCTTCATTTTGCCTGTTCCTTTAGCTTTATTTTATTTTTGTTTGCTTGTTTGTTTTTAGATACGGTTTACTGCTCTCTCTTTGCCCGTTGACGTCCTGTGCGTCCCGCCAGCATCCGTCAAATTATGGCTATGATTTGCGCACCGGTTAGTTTGTTTGCACATCGCAGGAAGTGATAACGTCATATGTTTAAAATGGAAAAAGAAATATTACAATATTTTAATAGGCATATTGAAAACACAAACCTGTACTTTTGGCCCTGCAGCGTCAATCTCCCAATTCCAGACCCTTTCTTTTCCCTTGTCGAGGCTCATTGAGAACACACAAAGTTTTATATTTGATAGTCTAACTCAATCTCATCATTCGAATCAGTCCTAACCGGAAGTTGTTTTGTGAGTGTGATACAGGTACCGGAACCAATCTCAATTACATTAATTTGCCGAAAAAATAGACCGAACACCAATGTGTCGCAACCTAGAAACTAATACAAATGTTCTGCGAGTTATTAATTATTTTTGTATTTTCTGTGCCGGCGACATGACGACAGTCTATACTAAGCGCTGTATAAAACCTGAGGGCCACCGAATCAGCATTAACAGAGGAGTAGCGAAAGGCGCGCTGCAATTGTCGTAAGGTTTCACTTTTATTAGTATAGATTAAATTCCCTTTCATGGAAACAAATTTTTTACACGGAACATTTTAATGGAATTAGTTCAGAATGTCATTGTGATCCTAATTAAGAGAAAATTAAACCTGGAATACAGTCAAGGCAGAAACAGATCTCATGTCATATTACAACCTCGTACAACGAATTTGAATTCCAGACTTGAGATTTGTGTGAGTTTCACTTGAGACATAATGGTCTCAGAATCAGATAGTGAAGCACAATTTCTTTGTAACTGTTCAAATCTAGGTCACAGATCTTCGCTCACTGTTATTTCTGGGGTACTAATGCCCAGCTGTATTGTTCAATGACACTGCGCACATGTGCGTGTGTGTGGTGGTTGGGGGGTGGGGGGCGTAAGTGTACATATGCATGACGTGCACATGTGTGTGTGTAAGAGAATGCAGTATATGTATGAACGGGTGCTGTCTGTGTGTGTAAACGATATATGTATGAACGGGTGCTGTCTGTGTGTGTAAACGAGTGCTGTCTGTGTGTGTAAGCGAGTGCTGTCTGTGTGTGTAGGCGAGTGCTGTCTGTGTGTGTAAGCGAGTGTTGTCTGTGTGTGTAGGCGAGTGCTGTCTGTGTGTGTAAGCGAGTGCTGTCTGTGTGTAAGCGAGTCTTGTCTGTATGAGTGAGTGCCGTGTATGGCTGGCTGGTTGCTCCGTGTCCACAAGAACCAATGAACTGGAAACTCAACAAGGTTTATTTGTCGAGCGAAACAATAGTGTCAACTGCTGCTTGTCAATGAAACTCAAATATTTACCGAACACTTGAAATTGCAAGGTCTGGTCTAGTATTGAACGCAACTTTAGCGTGGCACGGAGACAGACGCCAGGGGAAGAATGAAATTTTACAACAATGCACCAGACCATGGCGTGAAATGAACGGTGAATGTGATGTGACAACACAGACTTGGGTGGCACACTGAGTCAAGTCTGTCGTGTCTCGATTTTACTGTGAGATGTGAACTATGGAGTTAAACGGGACTTCAGCCTTGTCTTACTTGTGAACTACGGAATTAAACGGGACTCCGGCCGTGTCTTACTTGTGGACTACTGAACTAAACGGGTCCTCGAACACTGGCGAGGTCGAAACGAGTCCATATCAATTTAAACCTATTACGTCAAATACGCTCTCCCAAGCACTTCTGTGTTTTTGTTTTTTTTTAAACAGGGACCGCAGTAAAACAAAATCATCGGGAAAATCCTGTCTTAGAATATCGTAGGTAATCCGAGTGGCTATTACAGTTTCAAAGAAATATCTCCAGTCTGAGAGTAAACAAAGCTGAAACTTCCAGGTGAATCGGTGCAGAAGTGAGACCTACTTACGTGACACCAGTTTGG
>OZ007580.1:40813384-40885884 GCA_963931925.1 Onchidella celtica | reverse complement strand
AGCCAAAACAAAATGAAAATTTAACAGGACCAAAGAAAAAAAATATTTTGGCGTTGCGCCCAGTGTCATTCTTTCTTTAAGTTCCATTTTGTGAGAACCAAAAGAAACTATTAATTGTACACTATTATAATTCGGGCAGAAAGATGGAGCACATTAATTTTCATCTGAACAAAAAAATGATATTAATATGTAGAATGCGCATATCCGCTATCTTAAGTGTCTGGACCCATGCATCACCATGGCGATTGCAGCATTGATTTTGATTCATTAGCTGATTTACATTGCGAGCCACGAACCAACCGGCGGCGAGCTAAAAGTAGGTTGCTACAGTAAACAATGGCACGTGTGTACGTGTTCAATGGGAGATGTTCGGTCAATTCTTTCACTTCCGTTCTCTTGTTTACACGGAAGGAAGGAAACGGACTAGATTGGACCCATCCTTTCCACATCTGTCAGAACTAAAAATGCAACCAGCAGGCATTTTAACCGATTGGACATAATCTCGAAGTTACAGTAATCGGCTGATCCACCGGCCATCTTCAGTGGCGGAAGAACAAAACAAAACAAAAACACCTTGTGGCGTCATGTGCATTCTACCTATAGTGAATCTGACCATAGTCGTTTTCTGTGACACGGCACTAAAATCAGTGCAAGGATTTTACGTAAAGTATCCTTTCTGAACAATAGTATGAAAAACTGAACAAATTGCGGCTTCCCACTAATATTTCTAGATTTCTACTCTACCTTTTGCAACGAATGAATGAAGATCATTCGTGGGCGGGGGTGTCTTTATTAAATATTCACAAATTTCACATTTTGAGGACACCTGTGGTCTTCACTTTACCGACTATACAGATGGCTACAAAAGACCTGTTTACGCAAAGCTTTCCCTTCAAAATTTGTACACAGGATAACAACATAATATCCCTTTAATTCTGTAGACCTGTCCTTGAAAACTGTACACAAATCCAACAAAACAACTTTTAAGCGAAGGTTTTCCATTCAAAACTGGGCACAGGTTTACAAAATATCTTTTCCTGCTGGCTTGCTTTTCAAAAACTGTACATAATTTACAAAACAATTAAAAAAATATACTTAAAAAACCGTTTTCCTGCAAATTTCAATTTAAAATGACGTACAGCAATTTACTTCCAGTTACAATTCAATCTCATTTAAGGAATGGACAGATAAGGACCTCGGGTCTGTTACAACTGATGATTTTCAAATTTTCACATTAACTTCCGCTGTCGGGCAAATTTTAAAGTTTCATCAAAAGTAATAAGATCACGATGACATTTGCTTGGAAATCATCATTTCTTGTTCTGTAAATTTCATCTTGCTCCACACATTTAACCCTCAAGCGCCAAAGCAAAGATTTCCTTGTGTCAAAAACTATCAAATCTCTAAAGCTTATTTAAAGTGAAAACAATACAGATATAAATATTTATTACAAACAACAACAAAAAAATACTTGGAGGCCACAGCCTGACCTTCACTCTATTTTACACACGGGGTCTGACAGACCCCAAACACTCACTCTTTTCATCATAACATCCACCGACCGAATGCAAAATTGGATTAAGTTCTTGCTTGTTCCAACTCCACCTTTTGCACCATTGAGACATTCCAAGTTAACCCCACGTTCGCAGCTTTAGTATTATGATAAGGAGTTAGTATAAATCGGAACTGTGAAACAGCTTGATAAGTGCCACAAGGCATTTTAAACAAGTGTCAAATTGTGCATTTGTTATAGCTCTTCTATATACTGAAAGATCTCCAGTTTTTCAGAAAAGGGACATAGAACCAACAAGAACTGAGGTCGCTACAAGGGAACAAAACGACCTTTGTCACGAAAAATGATCTTCGCATCTATCCTCCTTGTGTACAATTTTGGCGTTTCAGTCTCGTCGCTACTTTTGTAGAAATGTTATTACTATTGCTGTCTTTTTTGTTCATTTCCCGCCAAAGTAAAAGTTTTAAATTTAAATGAAACTTTTGTCGGCAATTCTCATAACACAAATAGATAAGTAATTTAATTAATTAATTAATAATTTAACAGGTAAAATAGGTAATAGAATAGGTCCTTAAATGGTTAAGCAGATAAATAAAACCTAAACAGATAAGCCTTTCTATCTCTTGACCAAATTTCTGTTACGACTATCCTGAGCATCGGACTAACATGAAGTCTTTTGTATCCCAGACCTGTCAACTGAATCATTTGAAGGTACATTATGGATTTGAGTTTGGAGAGAACACGTCGACACGACAACGGCCACACTGTGCTAGGGAAGTAGCAAAACGACAAACAGAATGTAAGAGTATAATAGGACAGAAGGAGATCTCACCCGTTGGTCTAGAGGCAAGGCTCGCCTCAGATGCCGAAGGTACCAGGTTCGAATCCCGATCGCTGCAGGCATGTTGGACTTTTGGGATTTTTCTCATATTTTCCTGTCCCTGATCCTACGGTAGGTGGGATCGAGCACCTGGTCTTCTCGGATAAGGATGAAAAATTCGGAGGGCCCGTGTGTACACTGCGCACGTTAAAGATACCTTGGCAGTTGGAAATCGAAAAGAGCAGGGAGAACAGGCCGCTGTCCGGGCAATATTCTAAACAACTAATCCCTACCACAACAACAAGAAGAAGAAAAAGTGAGGTGTAAAAGCCAAGGGCGGGGAACCTCCTAAACTAAAGACCTAAACACTACGAAAAGCGTCCACAAACCAACCTCAATAGAATCAGACGTTGAGTTTGACTTTGGAGAAACCACATCGTTATGATAACCGCCTTACTATGCCAGGGAGAAGCAAGACGAGAGGCAGAATATAACAGAATGATGCTTCATTGGCCATATTATATTCTAAACCCGTAATTTCATGCTCCAAACCATCATTCCATTTTGGATCATTATGGCATCTCAATTTCCCATTTTGAAAACAAAAAAATCAACTGCATTTATCTATTAGATATCACAATTATTTTTGCAATGTCTACTTTTTATTTTGCAGCTTTTAAAAAAATGTTCAATTCCTGAGATCTATGACTAATATTTTCCATCTATTTATATAGGCCAATTATACATATGTTCATTTAACATTATGGCGAAAATTCATTTAAATCACAGACTACAAAAAATTTCTTAAAAAACTATTTATAAAAATGACGTTTTCATGCTCATTAATCATCAAAACGATGAATATAATCAATCTGTCTTTCCCTACCACTTCAAGTATGTATGTCATTTACGGAAGTTTCTCAGTCTTTTTTCCTCTCATCCCCTTCCTCCCTTCACCCCCCCCCCCATAAAAAAAACACCCTGAAAAAAAATGGCACGATGTGGCACTGGTGGGCGCCTCCACATCTGGGAGAGAGAGAGGGGGGTGGGGGGGGCAGTGGTTAGGCTAACAAGACAGGACACCCGGTAATACTTGCAGGCCAACATGGCAGCAAAATGAGGGAGAAGCAGTGGCGGTGATGATGGGGGTGGTGGCGGGGAGGACGCAGTGAAAGGTGGAAAGATAAAAAGCTGGGACGGATCCATCACGCTACAATACACGGCTAACGAACCTGTTGGTTTTTTCTCAGGACCGACCCCTCCCCCCTCTTATTTTCCTTTCACCACACCCCTGAACCCGTTTTCCTCAGGACCAAACACTCCCCTCCCCCCAGCTGTCATTCAAACTGTTTTCCTCAGGCCCGTGCCCTACGACGCCCACGCCTCTTGAAAATGATTTTACTAGGGACCGAACCCCCACCTCCCCCGCGCCTCTGAAACTCGTGGTATCTGTCTCTGCCCCACCCCGTCAAATCTGCTTTCTCTACCCTCGCCAATGTCTCATTTTGTGCCGACATTCAACGCCCCCCCCCTCCCCCCCACACACACACTCGCCACTCCCTGCCAATTGCCGACTGTCATCTGGCCCTAAATGATTACGGATTGCCTTCCCTCAGAATGCAGGCCCCCGAAATAACACTAAAACAAAAACTACCAAAAACAACAGAGAAGAGAGAGAGAACGTGATAGAAAAGGAGAGAGAGAGGGGGAAATCGAGAGAGATAGTGAGAGAGAAAGAGAGGAAGATAGAGACCAAATTATCAAAAACAACATTTTCTTATACAACGCTGCTTCTCTCTCTATCCCGTAACCCCCCCCCCCCCAATCAGCATCCATACCTCTGGTGTCATCAACGCCATCCATTTCTACAGTTCTCTGTTCTCTATTCAGACTCGGCCTGCCATTCTAATGTTATCTATCATCGCTTTATTAGCTCACTCATTCGTTCATTGCGCTCTGTCCCCCAAGGGCTCCCCATGGTAATGAGTCCATTCATTCATTCATTCATTCATTCATTCATTCGTTCATTCATTCGTTCATTCATGCATTCTTTCGTTCATTCATTTTTTCATTCATTCGTTCATTCATTCATTCATTCATCATTCGTTTCTTCATTCATTCATTCATTCACTTGATTCATTCATACATTCATTCATTCATTCATTCGTTCATTCATTCGTTTATTCATGCATTCTTTCCTTCATTCATTTTTTCATCATTCATTCATTGATTCATTCATTCATTCATTCATTCATTCGTTCATTCATTCGTTCATTCATTCATTCATTCGTTTCTTCATTCATTCATTCATTCATTCATACATTCATTCATTCATTCATTCGTTCATTCATTCATTCCACCCGACACCCGACCCCCACCCGCCCCATGTATACATACCTACACCCGTATTAACATTCTTCTCTTCTCCTCCCCTTTCCTGGATCCTTTTCCATCCATCACTCTTCATTACACTCTTCATTTTATTCCATGTTTCACCCACCCCAGCCTTGCATACCTATACTCCTCTTTCCCTCACCTCCCCTCACCCCCTTCCCCTTGTTTGCATCCACTTGTTTTAATTTTCCTTCGCTTCCTCTTCCTCCATTCGGTTTGGTTCATCTATAATAATTATAATATCAATATAACTGATTCATTAATCCACTCACGTATCTAGTCACCAATCTGTGTGACTATTTCGTCCGGGTATGTGCTATACTGTTCTTTGCGACAATTTGCCGATTTTTTTAGGTTTTGTCGTGAACGTGGTTCTCTCAATCCTAATTTCCTGATGTATAAGTGTCATACATAGGTGTATTTTTCGTGGTCATTTTTACGCGTTTTGATTTTGAAGCCTATTGACCAAAAACGCTGATTTTACACAACTATTCAAACTTTCAATCTCCATTTTCTTGAAAAAGGCAAAAAATGTACATACAACAATATGAAAAATACGCGACGATAATTTAATTCATTCATTCATTTATTCATTCATTCATTCATTCATTCATTCATTCATTCATTCATTCATTCAATCATTCTTTCATTCATTCATTTACCTACCAATCTGTGCATTTAGAAGAGCCCTTGTGTATTCTTTCTGCGGTTCTTTTTATGTGTACGGAAGCGAAGCTGACCCCAGAGACCGAAAACGTCTGTCGTTCCTAAAGTGTGCCAGGGCCATCACTGAGCCATCATTGAACTTTACCGTAATCATCCATTCACTCTCGTCCGGCTCTGCAAATATCTCCTTTCTACAATATTACCTTAAATTTTAATAGTCCTAATGTTTAGTTCTTGCTAAAATATGGTTGGTTTTTTTCTGATCCAATTTACGTCAAATACACGTGTTTTGTTTTTGGTCCAATCTAATGTCAAATGATTATACTCTTTTTTTTTTTTTTTTTTTTTGCATTGGAATATAAATAATGTTAAATCTACATTTTTTCTTCAATATAACATTAAATTACACTCTTTTTTTTTTCTTCTTTTTCTCCAATGCAATATCAAATATACTTTCGTTTTTTTTTTTTTTTGCTCCAATATGACATCAAATTACACTCCTTTTCTTTAATTTGATATACATGATTGTATTTTTTTTTTCTCCAAGATAGCGTGCTCCAATATTACGTGAAATATACAGGGTGTTTTTTCTTTGCCGCAAGATAATGACATACCTTCTTTCCCTTATCTCAATCTTGAATCCTATTTCCAGAGAGGTTCCAACTCAAACATAAATAATTATATTACACTAAGTAATCACCTTACTGACGCATCATTATCTGTCCTATTTTTCTTAAAATGTCCCCTTTCCACTCCTCCCCCTTTTGTGTGTGTGTGTGTATGTGTGTGTGTGTGTGTGTGTTAAACCCATCCATTCTTCCCTTCCTTCCCAAATATTCTATCATTTCATAATTATATCGAAAGGTATTTGCCACATTGTTGTTGTGTGTGACATTTTGGGATTGTCATGAACGTGGTTCGCTCACTGCTAATTTCAATATGTACGAGTGTCATTCCAATCGGTTAAAAACTTTCCGAGATACGTCTTTGTGACGTAATGTTGTGTGTGTGTTCTAGACCTTTTTGCTGATCAAAATTCACGCCTCATTTTTCTCGCACAGGCAAAAATGCACGTGCACATACGAAAAATATGACAAATACCCGACGATATCCACTTTAAAAAATATAATAATAATAATTGCAGCCTTGGAAATATATATCCGCTCAGGCCAAAGCATACAAAAGATTTTTTTTTTTTTTCAAATCCGCGTCTCCCTCTCGAGACACTCGCGATGCTCAGTCTCACACAGAACATTTCGTCAAAACCTTCAATCTCATTTTTCTCCTGATGAAAGCACACACAAAAAATCCTATCACAGACCGCGTGTTTAAACACTGTCCTTGGAGCTTGGAAAAGGAGAATGAAGGGGAATCTATTTTTAATCTCGATATCTTAAACTCTGACGTAATCCGCGCGGGGTCTATTTTTAGACCACGTCGCGAAGTCCTGGAAGGTTTTTATTGATGTCACCCTCGCCGTGGCAAGACGCGAGTATTTTTCCCTGCTGCGGCACGTTCAGCCTCAGTCTCTTTCAGTTCTTTTTCTTTGTTCCATCTTTCCTTCTGCCTCGGCATAATATTTGCAGAATCTTCACCCATCTTACACAATCGTTAGATCAATACTTGACAGCGTCTAGCGTTGAAAGGTCACAAAGTAATCTAAAAAGATACAATTTGTCTCTTCAACCCATCCTTCGCTCTGTCACTCTCTCCTCCTCACTTTCTGTCCATCTGTCAATCACTCTCTCCTCCTCATTTTCTGTCCATCTGTCAATCATTTTCTCCTCCTCACTTGATGTCCATCTGTCAACTTTCACTATCTGTCCATCTGTCAATCACTCTTTCCTTCTCACTTTTTGTCCATGTGTCAGTCACTCTTTCCTCCTCACTATCTGTCCATCTGTCAACCACTCTCTCCTCTTCACTTTCTGTCCGTCTGACGCCGTCTGTCAATCACTCTCTTTTCCTCATTTTCTGTCCAGAACTTGACCCCTATATCATAACGAAGTGGTTATTTTCAAGGCATGCCTTGGAACTAACGCCAGCGTTATTTTCAAGGCATGTTTCATTGACCAATCAGAAGCTGTTTCAGTATTTCTATACGTGGAGCCTTGGACTGTGCATTGTCAGACTGATATGTAACGACGTGAGGGTCTAGTCAGTTTGTATCATCGAGGCCGTAGGCCGATGTTCGTCTGGGTAGTAGTCAGATTGACATATCAGGGAAAGCCGCCGGGGTAGCTATGTATTGTTTATTGGACTCAAGGTATGCCTTGGAACTAACGCCAGCGTTATTTTCAAGGCATGTTTCATTGACCAATCAGAAGCTGTTAAGGTATGCCTTGAAAATAACGCTAGAGTTAGTTTCAAGGTATGCCTTGTAAATAACGCCTTGCATATGAAAATATTCCTGACATAATAATAAAATATTTATTTCTACACATCATAATTTTTTTTTTCCTACTGGTCATCAAGTACTAGGCAGTTTACGGCTCTGTTCATACCAGATTTCAAAACATTACTTTTTCATACCGGAATTCAAAAATTACTTTTGTAGAAATATTATTACTATTGCTGTCTTTTTTGTTCATTTCCCTCCAAAAACAAATCTGTGTTTTAATTTAAATGAAACTTTTCTCGGCAATTCTTATTTACCCACCCCCCCCCCCCCCCAGCTCTGAACTTAAATTTAGCATGTAAATTAAACAAAAAATTATAAAACCAGCCATATTCGACCTTTGTCACTAAATTTTGAGGAAAAACCCGAAGCCAAAAGTGGATCTAATAATGCGCTGTAACTTCCCACCAACTAGCTGTGGATATATTTTTGTCCATACAATCATGGTCATATTCAATATGACACGAAATGTCAATGTTCACTTTATCATATAGTCGCGTCCAACTAAAACAGTAATAATACCGATAATAATAATATTTACTAATGCCTTATCTGGACTTAGTTTAGGAAAACCCTTTCTTACAACTTTTCTTTCCTTTCTTTCCCCTTCCTCTTAATTTCAGACTTCTACAGCCGTGTCTTTTCATTTCCAGGTTCCTCCCACTGAAACATTTCCTATCACTCGTCTGTTTGTCAAAGACGAATGAGGTCTTTTCTTCATTATCATTTTCTTTCCATAAGTTACGATGACATTTCGATAATAATAAAATTATCTCATCTCTCCCTCCTTACTCATTCTAAATGCAAGAATTTCAACTTCTGTTTTTCCTATTTCCATTCGGTTTTCCCCATTTCCATTCTGTTTTCCCCATTTCCATTCTGTTTTTCCGGATTCCATTTTTGTAGCATCTTATGGGAAACACATTCTATCAATCATATTTATTTCTCTTTTATTTGATTTTCTCATTCACATTCATGCCAGGATTTACAACAACCCGTTCTGTAATTTGGTTTTACTCACAAATCTATGATCAATGTTATACAAATCCGTGTTTACTTCTCCCTCTTTCTCTATGATGAAGCGTCTGATTAAGGTAGGAAGCAGGATACAGAGAACTCTGATGTTGTTGTTGTCGTAGTTATGCTGTTGTTTCTGTTGTCGTTGTCGTAGATGTTGTCAGTGTTGATGATTAATCTCTCTCTTTTTATATTGAAGCATCTAATTGAGGTAGCACGCCGGACACAGAGAATTCTGATGTTGCGGTTGTCGTAGTTATGCTGCTGCTGCTGCTGCTGCTGCTGTTGTTGTTGTTGTTGTTGTTGTTGTTGTTGTTGTCAGTGTTGTTGATTAATACCTGGTCGGTCCATGATGCACTGGATCATGTCTGTTTTGGCTCTGCTTTGACTCGGCAAGCGAGGTCTCTCTAGGCTGTCTCTTTCCGCTTTGCGACCTCAAGGCAGTTCTGACGCGCCCGACCTGGTGAGACAGACGTGTTTCGGTCTCGCCAGTGTGAGAGGTCTCTTTATCCACCACCGGATTCGAGACAGTTTTGACGCGCCAGAACTAGTGACATAGTCTTGTTTAGATCTCTTCAGTGCGCGAGTTTCCGCTCCACAGTTCACATCCCGCACTAAAATCGAGACGAAAGAGACTTGTCTCAGCGCGCAAACCAATCTGAATCCCACCGTGGTCTAGAGATGCTCGCCTCTCATGCCGAAGATATCCGGTTCAAATCCCTGTCGGTGCAGGCATGTTGGAATTTTGGGATTTTTTCTCATATTTTCCTATCCTTGATCCTATGGTAGGTACAATCGAGCATCTAGTCTTCTCGGATAAGGACGAAAAACTCGAAAGGCCCGTGTACACGATGCGCATGTTAAAGATAACTACTTGGCAGTTGGAAATCAAAAAGAGCAGGCCGAACAGGCCGCTGCCCGGGCAAAATTAAATAAAATTAATCCTTACCACTCCCTCCCCCTTCCCTCTCATCTAAACCCGCCGACCGGCGCTGCACTGTGGTGACGACGTGCCTGCTCCAGTTGTAACTAGGCTGCAATGACACAAAGGCAAATTTCCCAAACGGGATGAAAGAAGTATAATTACAAATACAAATGCAAAAGAGTATAGTTTTATAGTCTTTGCCACAACGCTGGCCCTTGCCCATGACCATCAGAAGTGGAGGCAGTTGATGCAACGCTCACTGATGCAGTGTCCCCCACGACTCCGGAAGGAATTAAGGGACCCAGAATCATAATTATTCTTTCTTTCTTGTTTTCTTTCTTCTTTTCCTCCCAAACGGAAGAATTAACTCCAGTGCTGTCACAATGTGTCAATCTCTTACATTGCCTTTACGTCATGAATGTTCCGCACCGTATTTCCGCTCGTTTTCCGGGCTTATTTGTCCTACCCTTTCCTTAATGAAACTGCAAAAACAAAGAGAGAATGTTTACGGTACTTCAACCACTAGAGCGTCATGGTCCACGATTTCAGACACGCTCCATCTACCGTATACCCGACAATGGTAGCGCTTTGGTAATCGATGAAGGTCTTTGTTACACTTTGTTTCGTTTTCATCAACACAACCAGTAGGAAGTAGGACACATCGATTTGACTACCCACATACAGCTATTATTAAAAATACAAGAATACCCCTTGATTACCATTAGGTTCGAAAAGCACTTAACGGCTCTTTCTGAAATTTATCATGCAGCCTTTGGCTGGGGCTTCCGAAAAACCCACAGAACTTCAGCATGAAGAAGTAAAATAGGATTGTGGACCGTATTTGGTTATATATGGGCATGCCATTAGGCGCAATCGAGGAATAAGCCCGCAAAATGCGCAAACAACTGAACTCTTAACTTGCAAGAGGGTTTAGGTGACATTGTTACGAACAAGACGAGTTCACTGGACGAAATTCTGGGTGCGCCACTAATTTGGTGTCTTCGTTGCTGTTAATATTGGAATTATTGTCTTTTTTGGATTCTCCCTTTGCATTGTAAATTTCATTTTTCGCACTACGAAATCAAGTTAACTCTCGTCCACATGAATGAGTTTCACACTAGTTGAGTAATTCTGTATAATATGAGCGCACAGAAATGTGAGTCGACGAGTGTCTGGGCTACATTCTGATATCGCGTGTCTCCACGACTACGTACAAGTAGACCAGCGTGGAATTAAACTTAACATAGGATTTATTAATGGAGTTACAGCATCGTTTTATTACACCTAAGAGAGAAAATGCGCGTGTGCATGCACGCACTTCAACCATTTCGTTGTAAATTCTATCTCACTCAGGGCAGTAATGCAAATTTGCAAATTGTCATTGGTTCGTCCGTGCGTCCACTCATCGGTCCATCCATCCGTCTGTCCATCCATCTCTCCATTCCATCAATCCGTCCATCCATCCATTCTTTCCTTCCTTCATATTTATCCATCCATCCATCCGTCCGTCCGTCCGTCCGTCCGTCCGTCCGCCCGTCCGACAGCACATCCACCCATCCACCCACCCTTTCTTCCTTCCATCCATCCATCCATCCACCCACCCATCCATCCGTCCATCCATCCATACGTCCGTCCGTCCATCCATCCATCCATCCATCCATCCATTGTCCATCCATCCATCCATCCATCCATTCATCCATCCATCCATCCATCCATCTATCCATCTATCTATCTATCTATAAAGTTATTATGAGAAACGTTTTTATCTCCCCAGATTTCAGACATGAAAATCAAATCCCACGTCCCACTTAATGGAGAAACTATGCATTTTCTCTAAAGTGCTGGGCGGCATATCTGAATTACCTTCATCGGGATGTACATTACACACCCATGTCAGCGCTAATGTAAATACAGAAAGAGAAAAGAAAGGAAGAAAGAAGGAGAGAAAGAGAGAAACAAACAAACAAGCAACGAAGAGAAAGAGAGAATGAAAGAAGAAAAAAGTGTGAAAGAAACTATAATTATACTAGTCACAAATTATAATAATAATAATGATGTATAGCATTTATATAGCGCATATCCATTTAAAATGCTCTATGCGCTTTACAGAAACAACATGTCAACCACAGAGCAGAATGGAGCTGCCTGCGAAGCGCTCAACACACTGCACTGCTTCTTTCTCTCTCCCTGTCTCGCTCACTCTCTCTCTCTATCTCAGAGCAAATTGTAACGCAGCCTGTTAGGCGCAGTTCACAACTCACAACAGTTCACAACTCACAGCACTTCACAACTCACATCAGTTCACACAACACACAACTCAAATAATATTTGAATATTTATTAATAACAATATATATTTAATAATGAATAATAAATTCTGGCGGGGGGGGGGGGGGATGATATGGATAAATTTTAATCTATTAATTTCAATTTTCAATTTTGCCCGGGCAGCGGCCTTTCGGCCTGCTCTTTACCATTTCCAACTGCCAAGGTATCTTTAACGTGCGCAACGTGCACACGGGCCCTCCGAATTTTTTCCTCCTTATCCGAGAAGATTAGGTACTCGATCCTACCCCCCAATAGGACCAGGGACTTGAAAATATGAGAAAAATCCAATTTCCAACATGCCTGCACTGCCCGGGTTTAGAACCCGGGACCCTTGGCATGAGAGGCGAGCACCTTGCCTCTAGACCACCTTGTCCCCAAATATCGTATTACACTGGAAATGCCGGGCTAATTCTGGTATAATCAGTGTCGCGATGTGGGTTAGATGGGGAGAATTCGACTGACACTCTTTCGAGGTCCGCTCCCACAATCGACGAACACACAAAAAAAAATACTTGCACTCTAAAAACTAAATAAATCAATTGCTTTGATTTTTAGCAGAACTGTAGGGCAGTTTAATTACAGGAATTAATGTAACAAATATAATTATAAATATAAATATCAATTCAAAGGCAACTGAATCTAACTAATGAAACTACAGCTTTCTATAAAGACTAACTTATTCACTCTAACTACTTGCAGGTCATATGAGTTAGATGCCAAATAGAATCCGCGCACGTGGCGACGGATATAACAGTTTAAATTCTATTAATTCAATGAGACATGTTATGATATGGACATTTCCTCTAGACACGCCATGGAGAATGCTTGTACAACCATGCGTTGTCTGGCGGTAGCTCTGAAACTGTCTTCAAAAGTAAGTAGAACGGTTCACTTTCATCATTACAAATTAGTATGGACTCTCACCATGCGGTCCTCACTGGGAGTGAGAGCGCTGGATGTAAAAGCTGTGGGTTCATATCAAACCAAGTAGCTTAGGCTCTGGAGCTTTAAAACATCACGCTCCTCACAATATGGACTGCTCAACTGCGTCTCTATGTCTCTCATCTGGCTGAGGACTATCGCCGTCCACTTCGTAAATGGATTGTCTACATGTGGCCACTATCTAAGCTCTGCACGGGTTTAAATACTAAAGCTATGTCTCGACCTTCCGTCCAGATTCATACATTTGATTGGTGCAGTCGCTGGAGCTCAGCCTGCAATATTAATTTATGCTTGTCACGGCCTTGCGCCAAATCAAGGTCACTTTTACCTAGACAATTTAAAATGCGAAACATTAACTACTAAAATCTTCAAACCCCGTGCTTTCTACTCTTATGCACGAATTTCCGAACGCCAACTAAGCGTCTAAATAAACTACCTTTACTCGCCCCTTATCTATGTTAATCAAAATCACGGGGTCGAGAACTGCTCTGTCATTCCTAGCTATACATTTATTCTGTCTCGCCCCTCCTTCTCTCCATCTATCAGAAAAAAGGTGTTTCAAAACAAACTGTTCACGAGAACAGCTCAAGGACAAATTACGCTGGTTATAATCAACAAGATCGTAAAAATTAACTCACTGACGTCGTGACCTAGCACGGCCTTTATGATCCTAATGTGATCATGACAATCAGGAAATACACGCAATAAAGCAATAGGAAAACAAGGAGGCTTTCAAGTGAAAAAGAAATGAAATAAAAATGAAGAAACTGCAGTAAAATACAGTGCAGAAACATGACGACCAGGATTTGTATCCTATTATTTTAATGGGTGGAAACTTGACAACATTCCGGAAACCCATCCCAAATCACGATAAAAACCCTCGCTTGTGTCTCCCACTTTGTCCGGGCTTTCTCACCCAGCGCCATCTTCCTTGTCCTATTTTTAGCAGGCGCCATAAAGGAGTCCGAGTGCGTCCCCTTTCTCTCGCCTCCAGCCCCTGGAGTTGCTAATCTTTGACACCATCACAATATTAGATCATTAGGTCATTCTGACCCGTTGCGCTCGAGCAGAACACAGGGAAATAAATAAGTCTTGAGCGGGGAGTGGACGGGGGAATCGAGCGAGGAGGAAGGAGGGGAAGAGAGGAGAGGATCATAAAGGATGAAAAACAGAAGAAATTAGGTTTTCTTTCTGGTCTCCTTCGAGGACAAAATACGCCTTGCCCGTGGGGCAACACAGCGTTTGAAAGAGAGGACAAGCGAACGAGACAACGCGAGGAAGAGGAGAGAAGGAATCATTTGGAGACGAGGACGAGGGAAAGGCGAGGGTTTAGACTGCAGAGGTTCTCAACATGGACGATGACGCGCCCCCCCCCTCTCCCCCGTAAAACGTAGAGAAGGGCGAAAACTATGAAAGGGGACGATGGGGGGACGTGAATGGAGGACGGTTTGGAGGCAAATACAGGGCAGCCACTCACTTGTCAGCAGGCTTAGATGGGTTTTATGAACAGAAAATAAAAGGCCTCGATTTCTTTTAGTGAGTTCCATAAAAATTGCTTAGTTTTATGATGAATAATCAACACGCCTATTGGTTATTGTCATTAATAGGGTCTTGAACAATTTAACATCATAATTTGTGTGCAATAAATTAAAATGTCTTTTTGTGAAATGTATCTCTTGGGGATTTGGTAGGGATTTGGGAGGGGGTGGAAAAGGGGGCAATGACAGAGCAATTGGAGCCTTAAGGAGCGATTGCCCGAAAAAGGTTGAGAATCGCTGGTTTAGAGAGCCTGAGAGATACTGAAAAGCACGGGATGAGGAACAGACTTTGCCGACACAAAAAGTGGAGATTTGGAAGAATGGGATTTCCTGTGACCAAGTCTTTCTTCTGATTGAAATGAGACCCGGCAGATTGGGGAACAGGGATAAAGAAGGTGATCTGGACCTCAGAAAACCAAGTTCCAGAAAGAAAATGTTTGCTGTCTGTGTGGTATTATTTCTAAAGTCTGTTTCTTGAAAAATTAAATATGGGGAATTGAAGTCAGTGAGTCTGCATGTACAGAGAGGTTTCACTATTGGTCGATTTGCATTGCTAGATACGGGAGGCGCCACCAAACCACGGTTAGCATGGAGCGGAAAGTAGGTCGCTGCGGTAAACAATACCCGTTTGTACATTTCCCCTTACAAACGGCCCTAAATAGATTCAATCAGCTCAAAAAACACGAACAAACCACAGTCAACAGATTATGCATACTATCTTTGTTGAAGAGGCTTCTTCAATTCTTGTTACCGCAGCGACCTAGTTTCGCGATGTGGCGGAAGTGAGATCTCTTTATAAATTATACATACTCTCTGGTAAGGTGAAGACTCCCAGTTGATTTCTGACCGTGTCATACTAGAGAGTTCGGCACTGTTCATTTCAAGCTATAAATATTTACTTCTTCCAGTCCAGACTACAGAGAAACTGAAGTATATCATAATTAGTATGAAGGAAGCAAGGCCTATAATATAATCATGAATGGCTTTTTAATTGCTGATCCTTAAAATTGTACAAAATATCATAAAGACGTGTAGGTGTACGAGGGCATATTTTAAAAGGTCTTGAAGTTCACTATATCTTTAATACTTTCGTTGATTTTGAGCCACTATTGTGTTGAACAGAAGACAGTATACCGATCTTTTGACCCGAACAAAAAAGGCGCATTTTTTCGAGTCGCATTCAAAATTTTGACCGGAAATTTCGTTCCGCGCCCCAATTTACACACTGGTGATAGAAACTCAAATTTCAAAATCACATTTTAAAAAAAAAAGGTGTATTCCCCGAGTCAGTGGGCTAACTAGTAAAATATTAAAACAAAGAATCCATAAGTGGTTTGAAAAATGAAAATCAAAGCAACGTTGTTTGTATCGCGGCATTTTCTTTTCTTTCAAGGTCAATTTCTGCATGGTGTTTTGTTTCTAAGCGCAGGCAAATTTTCAGGGTGCCATTTACATCACCAGCACGCCATACTAGACGATATCACTGTAAAATGTACTAATCTTACCAATAAAGTTTAAATATATCTGTCGCTATGCAAAGACATTTTAAAATAACCTACCAAGAAACGAATCTATTCCAGTTAATACACGGGCTGGACGTCTTTCTCCTCTTCCTGTCTAACATTTCATTATTTTTACTTGATCCTTGCAGATATAATATCTAAATAGTCCAACTTGCACTTTTATTCCTTTTCCCCTCTCTCTCTCTCTCTCTCTCTCTCTCTCTCTCTCTCTCTCTTTCTGTCTCTCTCTCTCTCTCTCTTTCTCTCTCTCTAATCCCTCTATGCAGCAGCAAACTATATAGCTTTACACGGTTTTTACTCTCGTTCCAAAGAGCTTGTGGCCTTGACACGAAACACCGAGAAATCCATATTGTATTCAGTAGCATTTCACGTTCTGGTTTTGTTTGCTTTCATTTCTTCTTGTTGTTGTTTTCGTTGACGCTGTTGTTATTGTTGCCATAGCCAGTTTTCTGTTTCTCCTTTCTTTTTTCTTTTTTTTTCCCCTCATTCAAATCGATATTGTCCAACCCCTGTGCTCGACACAGTCTTTCACTTTTTGCTCATTGTGGCAACGGCAGCCTACAAAAATATACATGTACCAATAACAGTTATTTTTTTCTTAATGTTGTTTTTGTTGTTGATGTTGACGATGATGATGATTTGCTGTTCTTTTCAAAGCTCTTTCATATTCAGCTTGTTTTTTCAAAAGCAAAAATCTCATGGCACATATTCCTACAAATGTAGAATTTATTGTGATCTTTTATTATTATTATATATTAATTTTCCCACAGTTGGGAAGGGTTCGCCGAAGGATGAAAACGCTTTGTGCCTGGGTGAATATGGGGGAAACATGAAAAAAATATTATTAAACCAAAACAAAACAACAAACAAACACACGATCCATAGGGACGCGTCAGAGCTTGGAACAAATGTACAATATTGCAAAATAAAGGGAAATCTGGAGAGCAGCCCTATGCCAAGGCTGCAATATCCCCCAAGCAATATCCTGCGAGGCAAAGCATGTGGTGAGAACTCACATAAATATAATACTGAGACGGAAATGGCCTTCAAATTTCACGCAATATTTAAAAAGTATATATATGATTTTTCTCCCCTTTTCTTACTGTGATTCAGACTAATCCCACGAGACGCTGCTGCGTTTAAGAGTGTGTCAGAAGCCGAGACAGTGGCGGAGTGGCCATGTTTCAGACATGTTGCGAGAGCTTCCCACGACCACTTTGATTGAAACAAGGTATTTCTTTCCACAGACTGATCCTAACAGCCTTGCAAAATCGTTACACATAAACATCCGAAATTAATCAGACAAAAATAGGACAAAATTATAAACAGCATAAAAATTATGTTGCTCTCCAAAAAGACCACTATCCAATATTATATAATATTTCTTATCTTATACCTAATTATTCAAAACACTTTGCCATAGAGCATTAGGTCAAGTCTGTTTAGTGTCGGTTTCGACCCAGTGCGCGAGGTCCTTCTTTCCCGCCAGCTGATTCAAGACAGTATTGACGTGCTCGAACTACTGAGACAGACTTCTTTCAGTCTCGCCCATACGCCAGGCCCCTTTTAAGCCCACAGTTCACATTTCACACAAAAAACTGAGACAAAATAGACTCAACTCAGCCAAAGCGCCATAATGCACCAGTTAAGCCTGTTTTTGTGTCGGATCCAGACTTGAACTTCCTTTGAAATAACTAGCGTGGCTGACTTATTTCATCCTAACAGGTACACGAGATCCCGTTTAAACCCATACTATAAATCTGACACTACAAAACCGAGGCAAAACGGGCTTGACTTACAGTGCTAGGGCCCTTAGCATTTCTCAAAACTCTGCTCTCCTGAAGAAGGTGGGGGAGTTGGGAGGAGACAGATTTTGGGTTTGAGTTTGGAGAAAGCACGTGGACACGACAAAGGCCATACTGTGTTACGAAAAAGCAAGACGATAGACAGAATAGAACAGAATGACAGGACAGAAGGCGGCGCCTACGCCTGACTAAAAGGCCCTTTTGGGGGGCTAAGAACAAAAAAATGAAGGAAAAAAAAAACAGAGGCAAGGAAGAACAATAAAATGGAAGAACAGGAAGAAAAAGAAGCAGAAGAGGAAGAAGAAGAAGCGGCAGCGGATGACATGGGAGAAGAATGGCAAGAAATGAATAAAAACAGAAGAAACAAAAGATACATATTTAAGCAATTACACACACACAAAAAAAAAACGAGGTGTAAATGCCAAGGCCAGTGAACCTCCCTAAACAAAGACCTACAACAGAAGGAGACCCTACCAGAAGCGCCTACCAATCCCCACCCACTGGAGGAGACAGGGAAACGCCTTTATCACACCATACAGATCTAGATTTGGCCAATGTTCTCATAAATACCAGGGCCAAAAGATTACCATCACATCATGAAAAATCACATTGCCACTCCACATAAAAAAAAAAACAAACAGAAAACAAACAAACACAAAAAAATATGTCTAGCCAAAAGTATGACGTCAGTAATCAAACTTGCAAATGAGCACAATAATAAACATTATGTCTGCCATTTTTGTCTGGCTATTATCCCCCCTCCCCCCTCCCCAGCCCCTTTTGCCCCCATCTCTCTTTCATCCACTTCATTTTCTTTGGGCCACTATCCCATTTGTTGTTGTTATACCTAAAAGATCAAGTACTTGATCAGTAATTCTGCACTGACCGACCAACACCATTCCTGGTGGGAGATGCTCCAGCTAACTTAGGGTTGTTTTAACCCTATTCTAATCCAGTGGGTCTGTCAGTCCCAGAGAGCACTGTTGTATGCCATCAATAATTTTGCAGTTCATCTGTTCATCTCTTAATTTGGGGAAACGAAAAGGGCGGGGCGGGGGAGGGGGCGGGTGAAATTTACACTGTTCTCCTAAAATGTTCTAACCTAGCTAGCAGTGATGTAAGTCCCATTTCTTCACAAAGTCAGTGAACAGGTGACCACTGACCATCTCTTTTGGTTTACTCCTTTTATGCACTGATGGGTCCTGGCTGACTTCAACTCTTCTTTCTCTCTTTTGTTCAATCAAGCCTTAGTCTTTCTTACTTTCTATCGTTCAACCCTTCGTTCTTTCGTTCCTTGTTTCTTTTTTCCTGCCATTCGTTCTATCTTAGTTTCTTTCTTACTTTCCAATTTTTCTTTCTTTTTTTCAAATCAAGTTTGCGGAATCAGCAAGTGGACGAATAATTGTCAAAAAGAGCAATAATTACGTCAGGCGAAACTTTATGCAAACTATTCACAGCTAAAGCCTTTTTCAGGGAATCCAGAATATAATTTGTTTGCCTTTTCAATGTAGCAAAAGAAAGAAAGAAAGAGACGGGAAAGAGAGAAGGTAAGAAAGAAAGAAAAGATAAGAGGGAAAAAAGAAAGACAGAAAGAAAAGATTGGGAAGAAACAAAGAAAGAGAAGAAGAAAGAAAAACAAACAAAAATTCCGTGTCGCTGGTTTTTATGACGGTTATTAATTTCTTTCTATTATCGTCCATTCTATTCCTGTCTCTTCCATTGCGGAGCACAACTCCTGTGACATTCCAACATTGCAAACACGACTATGGCGGACATGGCATTTCCCGGGAATCCGTCGGACAAAGTTCAACACCATTTCGGTGGGACCGGAACAATGAGCCTGTCAGCACTGCACGCTTTCTATGATGTCTAGACGCTGTTACTCACACCAAAAGGCGCGACAGCCTCATCAGACTGACCATAATGCGCCAACAAATTTGACATGCATGTCGATAACAGTTGTGAATCAAACGTCTGCATTCGCCAGCGGTAATGGCGTACGTCACAATGAGCAACCAAATGATCGCTCCGTCAATACTGATATTGTCGCAGAATCGATTCGTCAATTCCGTCATCCATTCGATGACTCAATCCAAATTGATGTAAGTCTTAGTGTAAAATATCCATTGTATCGATACTGTACTTTCCCAGGTACAATTCCCTTTATTGAAAACGTCACTATCTTATGCGCTTTTGCATTTTGTTTTTTTACGTCCAGAATGTTCGTTGTCGTCGCATAACATTCTCACTTTCAAAACATATGCAGCCACCGCAATTTCGCATGTCTACTGAATCAGAAGTCAGATGACTGTGGGTGTGAAAATATTATATATTAATCTCTCTACTGTCAGAAAGGTGTACCTAGATCAAGTAAACATCTGTACACAGAAATTCTGCCAGTTTAATAGTAAAGCCTACGGTAATCTTGCAGGTCTAGAACTACTGTGCTGCGTTCTCGACCACTACCGGAGCTCGATTTATTTATTTATTTATTTATGTGAGGAAGTGGGGCAGGAACCAAGCATTTTCCAAATTATCCAGCCCCCCCCCCCCCCCCCGCTCCCTATTATGATATATTTATTACACCCCCCCCCCACCGGTCATTTTTTTTTTCAAACCTCAGCAACATGCCACGTCATCAATAAAATTATTCCCCTTCGGCGTCCCCTCGGGCACCCCATCTTCTGTACTACATAATAATTATGTATTATTGTGTAGGCATTGCCGGGTGGCGAGTCGCTGATTTGTTTTCCTTGTTTGAAGAAAATATGATGGAGGTCGGGTGGGGAGAGGTGGTAACATTTATAGCCTCTCTCCAAATCTCCTTTTCGATATGTTTCCTCACCTCTCTCGCCTTCTTTATCACCATCCACCCATCCACGCCACAAGTTAATCCATACACTTCCCCCCCCCTCTCTCTCTCTCTCTCTCACTCTCTCTCTCTCCCTCTCTCTCTCTCCCCCCCCTCTCTCTCTCTCTCTCTCTGTCTCTCTCTCTCTCTGTCTCCCTCTCCCTCTCTCATCTATCTATCAATCTATCTCTTTTTCTCATTCTCTCTCTCTCACACACACACACACTCTGTCTCTCTCTCTCTCAGCCATCACCTCCGTCCCTCAAAAAGAAAATGAAAAAGAATGCTTTTTCCCCATCTTGCCTTTTTCCTTTGTCCTTTCCTCCCAGCCCGGCATCTCAAGAAAATCCGGCCGACCAGAACGATCCGGATGGCCGAAAATCGATGAAGATAAATGAAATTACAAGCCATGTCTCATTCCACCCTGCCCTCGTGCCAGCCTCGTCGTCCTCTGTAACGCAGTCATAGCACCCTGAAGCCTGAAGCTGAGCATCTCTCATGTTCCGATGTTTTATTTATGAGGTCGGATGAAAGAGCAGAGCTGGTGGAGGTCCGGCCTGGGGGTCCAAACATCGCCTTGGTCACGCACACCCGCTGAGTGTCATTCTAGACATTAAGGACCGGTTAAGGGGGTTGTTTTGGGTGGGCGGGGTAACACGTTCTTGTGGCTGCGTCAAGCAAAACATACAGCCCAGATCGTTTTCGCCCTCTCCAATTCGCCTCAACAAGACATTAAAGCAAGACGTGCCATATTTTACTAAGTTCCATCCCATGTTACGTCACGCTATAAGACTCTTATTAAGTTATGACATGTTTATGCAATGATACGTTGGATGTGTATAACGTATACCATGTAAACAGAGAGCGCTGTAGACGACCTTTTTTGCCATCCGCAATTCGAAGTAGCAGTGTTTCTTGATGTAATATGCTGTTGTTAGTTTTTCCTAATGGATTGTTCTTACAGTGTGTGTGTTTTTGTGTGTGTGTGTGAGCAATGTTCTTACTTGTTGGTAATGTTGTGTGAGCAATGTGCGTGTGTGTGGTGTGCGTTAAAGACTTGTAGGTCTTAGATATTGTATTTGCTGTTGTACTGTTACTGATGCTGTGACAACAAATTTCCTGGAAACAGGATAATAAAGTCATATCTTATCTTATCTTATCTTAAACTATGTGCTCCTAGACTCTCCGTGAAAGTGAATTTCCCCCATGGGACAATAAAGTGATCCTTATCTTATCCTATGTTGTTAAATAAAGTAACATGGCATGGAACGTTAGTCAAATATGGCACACATTTAGCTATAATGTCTTTGGGGAGGGGGTGGGAAGGGGGGAGAGAGAGAGAATTGCGACGAACGTATGTTGTTTTTATTCTGCCTGTGTTGTTTTCTCTGAAAAGTCTGTTGTTATCAGTTGCCACCGGTCAGGCTACGAGATATTTCTTCCCAGTGAGTGAAGTGTGTCCTATAGGATTTTAGGTGATATTCAGATGTATGCCATTGTAAGCAGGTCGCTGGTTTAAGTTATCGCCAAAATTTGAGTTTGAGTTGGCATTTTACGGCCTCCCCCCCCCCCCCCCCCCCCCCGGCGATAAGGGTAACGACCACTTTTGCGTCTTTCACGAACTATTTGGGTACCTTATTTATGTTTGGTATTCAGAGCTTCATCAATTCTAATGTCACAAATAGAATAACATAGTTCCATATAAGCTTTACGACATTGGTAAAATCCCTGTGTAGATGTGTTATTGGGGTGTTCTGCCATGTCAGTTTTATAGCCTTGGCCTTCTTTCCATGCAGAGCCTGATCAAATGGGGTCGCCCAGATGGCAATATCTTCTCCGTATGAAAAGTAGGCCGAACTTCATAATCAATTAGTCTCGGGATTGAGCTGAAAAAACAACGGCAACCTAATCCAACTTGGCCAAAGAGAGGTCACGAGACTCTGAAGAAAAAATGGGGGTCCACTGGAGAAAAGGCGATTATAATTCTCCAAAGGTCAAATATTCACCTTTCGTGCTCAAGGTTCAAATCCGCATCTGTGCTGGCCAGTGATAATTTCATTAAGATCTCGCGATCTCAGTTCTTGTTTGTTCTCTCTCCATATATACTGAAAAAACGGGAGATCTTTTAGTATGTAGAAGAGGTATAACAAACGCACACTTTGACACTTGTTTAAAATGCATTGTGGCACTTATCAATCTGTTTCACAGTTCCGATTTATTCTAACCCCTTATCATGACACTAAAGCCGCCAAATTTAACGTGAAATTTCTCAGTTGTGCAAAAGGCTGTTATCTGTGAATGATTTTACTATTCCCCTTGCTGTTCTTGTTTGACTTGTTTTGTTTTTTTTTCTAAAGAAAAATGGGCAGGATGAGGTTGAATGGCTATCACAGCATAAAATCTTTTCAAAGGGTGGATAAAATTAAGCAAGCATCTCGTCTTCTTGGATACCATCCATCTTTTAATCGCCCACATATTGTACAAGGCCATGCATCGCTTGAAGCCAGATGAAAATTGATAAAAGAAGGTACAACTACCTGTCGAGCTTGCAAAACCTGGCAGAATCGGCCTTAAGCTGAAATGTTTGCACCTCTTTAACCCGTTCAATGCGGAATCAGCGATGTTGTGATAATTCTACTTATCCATTTGTTACAGGTTTTGGCTCTCCGCTACTAACTTTCAAATACAGATCAGCATTCTGATTTAGATGTAGATTTACCGTCGAAAGTAAGTGAAATAGTAGATGTTAATATGAAACAGGATTTGAGAAAATCTAGCAGTCACATCGTCAGTAGACAAAGGGTTTTAGAAATCAAACGAAAATACTTCTCAGACGATTTCAAGCAAAATATTTTAACAAAAATAGCTCATCTTTCATATTACAAGCAAATCTCAATTTCCGTTTAAAAAAAAAAAAAAAGTTTTCCCCTTTGGAGAGGATTTCTCAGGAATTTGGTTTTTCACCTTAAGCCCGATTTCCCCGGATCCACTCACAAATATTTGTCTTCCCAACCCGCCCCACCCACCCCTACCAGCCCTAGCTCAGCTCACTTCCACACAAACACAAATCGGAAAAATATTTCCTACTTAGGAGAGATTACAAAATGGGGCACTCGACATCATGCTCGAGACATTCCAGATCATAATACCGGGGAATGTAATACTCGTTTTGTCCAACATTGCCAAGAATGGAAAATACCACTCAATTTATGAGACCGTTGTTGTTGATTCTCTCTCCTAATCTTTACCGTTGTGACTGAATATTGTTGTTTTGTTGTGTTTTTTTCCTTCTGGGGGAAAGGGGGAGGGGGTGGGGGGGGGGGGGGAGGGGGGGAGTGCGATAACTACAACGAGACAACTAGCGCTGAAGAGCAAAATAAATAAAGTGCAAAACTATCTTGTTGTGGGGTTGTTGTGTTTGTTTTTTTGGTGGGGGGGGGGGGGGGGGGGGTTGAGAACAAATTAACTGTCCGAAATAACAACACCGTGGGCAGGGGTAAAAGAAGAGAGAGAGAGAGAAAAAACGAGACTGAGGATGAATAAGTTCAGACATAATAGGCTATTATTCAGCTGTGCACAAGAGAGAGGAATACGGATAGAAACAAACAAACAGAAGAAAGGAGGGAAGAAGGAAAGGAAGAAAGGAAGGCAGGAAAGGGCACAAACCAACGAAATGAGCTAAAGATAGACAGGCAGAAAAGAAAAAAAAAAAGAAAGAAAGAAAAGGAAAGAAAAAAAAAAGAAAGAAAAAGAGAGAGAGAGAGAGAGAAAGGCAGACAGAAAACGAAAGAAAGAAAGAATGATGATCTGTCGTCCTATTATCTGTTACACTGATCATATCATGCCCCCCCCCCCCCGCCCCCACACCTAAAACGACGCAATAAAAGCCCATCTAAAAATCTGAAATTCAAAACAGAAAATTATGCTGCACACACACTTTTACATCAATGTCCCTTTTTATCCTGTGAGCGTCGCCCGCCTATCTAGGCAATTATGCTGCATTCCCTATTTCCATTTCTGGGTGTCTGCGTGTGTGTAGGCTGACGCTTGGCTCAGGGGCGTATCTATGGAAAATAACCCGAATGGCAAGCACTGATAATGAAACCGTGTGCAAACAACTGACACCCAGTTCTAGAATGTTTCACAATAATTATTATCCGCCAAGCAATGTAATTCAAGCTCATTAATTTTCTAATTAAAAAATTATGGCACTGCCTGAAAATTATAACGTCACTTTGTTTACATCAATCTGAAGAATTTTTTTCACTATGCCGGGTAAGCTTGTCTGACTTCAACAGTAAATGCTTTGTGGCGCCCTCCTTCCAGTGACATCCATAGCATCTATCATGCCTGCCATTCCTTAGGCCAGAGGCGCATTAGCCGAATTTGATCGCTCGACTGGTTGGATAGTGACGTCATGATACTGAATTTCAATGAGATCATCTAGTCGGTTAGTGCGTGAGGGCTCATTGAAACTCAATTCCGTGACGTCATCATCCAATTAAATGGTAGATCAAAATCGACTGGTGGGCGACTAGACTAAGAGAAAACATGTCCAATGGCGCCCTCTTTCACGTGGCTGCCACACTTTTGATACGCCACTGCCTAGGCTCATCCTGTGATAAAAATCAGTAACGTAGTCTGTTGTGAAACACCCTTAGGTCCCTTTCCGTAGCAACGCTTCGTGTTGACACGTGCAAACAAACGCTGAACATCATGGTCACAATGACCGTCATCGTGCTCACGCGACAACACTGTGGAAATTAAACAGATAAACAGATCCTCGTGACCATGGGGATGTCGTGTTCAAACACTGATCTAGCCCGCCCCGTCCCTTCTGAGATTGGTGGGGTGGTGAGCTGGGGTGCTTGGAGAGGGCAAGAGGGATCGTCTCATAAAGTCGGGTAATGATGGTGAGTGTACAACAATCCGTTGGCCCGAGTGCCTGCTCTGTGAGCGACAAGGCCCCCAGTCTAATTTCCCCCAAATACTTGTTTTGAATCCGTCTAATCTAAATATTTTCTGTCTCAGACTTCTTCAAATTCTTCCTTCAGAATGACAAGACAGTTCTGCCGCTCTCCCAAACAGTAAATGTTCGCTTGACGATAATGACAGTGATTTATGTTTGACTTGGTTGTTTGTATGTTTATTTATTTACTTGTTTCGCTTTACTGAAGAATCGCACAGGTTGAAAGTGTTTAGGTCATTATTTTAGTAGGTTTCGCTGCCTTTGGCATTTACACCTCACTTTTCTTCTTTTTATTTTCTTGTTGTGCTAGGGATTCGGTTTTCAGAATTTTGCCCGGGCACCGGCCTTGTTTAGCCTGCTCTTTTCGATTTCCAACTGCCAAAGTATCTTTAACGTGCGTAACGTCCGAGTTTTTCGTCCTTAACCGAGAAGACTAGGTGCTCGATCCTACCTACTACAGGATCAGGGACAGGAAAATAATATGAGAAAAATCTCAAAATTCCAACATGCCTGCACCGACCGGGGTTTGAACCCTGTATCTTCGGCATGAGAGGCGAGCACCTTGCCCCTTGACCACAGGTTGAAAGTATCGGCCTCTAATCCTAAGTACAAATACTGCTAGTGATAACCGGGCCTAACTTAAAGTGGATGAAGCGCACACAGCAATTATTCCTATTCATGACCTATTTAGCACAATGTGACACTTGTGACAATGGGTTCTGTCACTATACAAATTAGATGTCACACGGCTATTGATTGCCCGTCCACTAATTGGCTGCCACACCCCGATGTCCCTTGGGACGCTGTGAACGTGAGTAGTTGAAATGGTCCGTGCTTGGTAGCAGAGAAAAGCTTGGGTTATCATAAACAGTGTAGGGAGAACGAAAGTTTCGATGACTGTAGCGGTGGTAACGATGATTATGACAATAACAATTTCCTCATTTCAGAAAAACAATTGCCTGTCAGAAATATGAACTGCATGCAACCATTTGAGTGTGATTTCACCTCATGAGTCAGGTCTGGCGCAAACTGGTTCACTCACTCCAATATTATACTGTTTCTTATCAATTGTTTCATACTTTGCATAGAACAGACAGACAGACAGACAGACGGACAGGCAGGCACGCAGGCGGGCAGACAGACGGACAGACGTATTTAGATAGACACACAGATAGTCAACCACAGACACATGGACAGACGTACAGATAGATAAACAGACAAACAGACGGACAGACCAACAGACGGACGGGCAGTCCAACTGACAGACCAATCAACGGATTGACCGACCAACAGACGGACGGACTGACGGCAAATCGATGGATGGATGGATGACAAACAGATGTTTTTTTGTTGTTTTTTTTGTCTTTCCTAGACACACTCGGGCGACTCTTGTCCACTTAATTGCTTCTCAAGAAAGGACCATCTTCCCCCGTGTAAGAACCACTGCCCTCGCTGCATCCTTGTTAAAACCAATGGCTGCATTAAGATGCGTCAGACCCGCTCACAACTCTCTCATGCACGTTACGTAATTAAGCAACTCATTAACATGTCTGCCTCAATCATGCGTACCACGTCACACAATCATCACTCAGCGCCCTCCTCAAGGGCATCGACGAAAGGGAAATAAATCAACAAAAATTAAACATCCCTTGACTTCAGCGCAGGTGCCAAGAAGTGTGTCTCTCATTTTCATTTCACTGATTTATTTCACACCTGTATTTACCTGGCCCAGTCAAGGATTAAGGAGCGAATGATAAAGAACTGAAGAGCTTTTTTATGTCAGTTCTAGAGAAGCTTTTTTCTTCCTGAATAAACATGCAGAAAGTTTAATTACTTCTGGGTGCAATGTATCACTGTGCTTTTTTACTGTACATACCATATCTGTTTGAAATTTAACTCTTTTGGTAGGAGGTGGGACGAAAATCACAGCTCGTTTCTAAACGAAGTTTCATTACTATAAATTATGTACTCCATGGGGAAAATCTAATTCTGGTTCAGGTATGTTCCCAATGCTCACCTTGAACGACATATAAAATCGTCTCATTATATTAGAATGACAAGGTTCTGTCTCCATTTTTTAACTGAACTGAGTTACACACTATACACTACTTCTACAGGCCTTCTCCACTATGTGTCAACGCATCAAGCGGATTCGGTGTGTAATTTGTAAGTACTGTATTACTATAAAGCAAAAATTCGTATCTCTGTAAAAGATACGAGCACATCAAACTTCAATCATCTGTGGATCTCAAAAGCTGATGGAAGAGAATTAGAACCTAGTCATTCTATGGGGCCGAAAATAATGTTGTCATTCGTAAAATAATGTGCGAACTGCTTGTAAAATATTGTTGCTGTTGCTGTTGTTTTATTTTGTTTTGATTTTCTGATATTTTATTATGCAGCACTCCCATGTTTCCTTCACCTAAGTATTTCAAATTTTGTTGTTGTTGTTATTGTTGTTGCAACTGTGTACAAAAGCCGCCCTTTCCGATGTGTGAACGAATCAAATATTCAGTCCCTCGCATCATATACTGTCATTTTCTGATGAAATTAAAACACAATTTATATAAAACTGTGCTGGCAGGCCGGCAGACGGGTACCTAAGTAAGCAGGCAGACAAACAGACACACACACACAAGCAGACAGACAATCAGTCTGGGAGGAAGGAGATTGGAAGGCAGGCAGGCGGGCGGACAGACAGACAAACAGATATTTTTCACGCCTTTTAAGACAACATGTCATTTTCAGTTTATTGCTCCACGTGGCAGTAAATTATTATGATGCCCAAATAATTTTTCCCTCATTAATCTCCAAAATTAATGATGCAAAACCATGCTTAGCTGAAAAATCTTCGCCAGCTGCACATTGAATGTCACAGTGCCCCACGAGACCCACGAGGCGCGAACAGGGGGGCCATTAGAATCTATGACCTAACGCGCGTGTCTTAAAAGGTCAGCGAGGGCCCCTGATAGTATCACGATTCTTGTGTCTTTCAAAACACGTCAATATTTGCTGTTACATGTCTTTGCGCGAGGCAGCCCCAGTGCAATCGAGCGAGGGCTTGACGGCCTGACCCCTCTGATAATCCCTCTAACAAACATTACACCCTGGGCACTCGGCCACTAAATACCGGGTTCTGACTACCTACAGCTGACCGGCAACGACAAAATCCGAACAGGGGTTGCTGTAAGGGGCAGCAGACGAATAGCAAGCCGAACAGAGGCAACACTGAGTTATCTTGACAAGTTTTTAACCGATTGGAATGACGCTTATAGATAATGGAATTCGGCATGAGAGAAACACTTTCATGACAAAAACCTCAAAATCTGCAAAATATTGTATAAAACAATAATGGCCAATACCCCTCGTTATGGTCACTGTTCAGCCACAGCTTACAATGTAAAATCTACGTTCCCTTAACAACAGCATCAGGAGAAACACCATTATGTCAAACAGACACCAAAGCATCTTTCTGAAAACACCTAACATATCATAATCTTGCCAGGTACACAGAAATTAAGACAGGATATTCAATGAGGCGCAGTACCTAGCGCCAAAATCAGAACAATCCAAACATCATTCTGTCAAATCAGAAACCAAGACATCTTTAGGAAAAGACCTACAATGTACGTGAATTCTTTCAAATACCTGGCAGTTTTGTCAGGAAAATAAAATTAAGAGCGGATAAAACGCAGTACCTACAGGTGACGGGCAACTTGAGAATCAGAACAAACAGTATCTCGCGACTTCAGTTCTTGTTTCTTCTATCTCCATTTTCTGAAGAAAAAAAATGGAGATCTTTTAGTGTGTAAAAGAGGTATAACAACTGCACACTTTGACATTTGTGCGATGTGGCACTTGTCAAATTGTTTCACAGTTCCGATGTATTCTAACTCCTTTTCATAATGCTAAAGCCGCAAGCGTTTAACGTCGAATTTCTCAGTTGTGCGGAAAGTGGAGTTGGAACAAACAAGAAGTCTCGATCTGTCAAACCAGAGACCAAAGCATCTTATTAAAGTCACCTGCGATAGCTATGGTCTTTGACAGATTAGAAAAACAGACAGCCAAAGGGAAAATAAATTATCTTTCCTTCGAAAACAGATCACATTCAATTTTACCGACCATATCATTTTGCAGGAATTGTGATCCAGCTATAACATGGAAGAAAAGATCACTTTTTTTCCTCAAAATCTTTGAGATCGCATCAAAATACTGGTTCATTTCCAAAGCAGCCAGAAAGCAAAATTTTAATAACATTTCTTGTAACAACACCATAACAAAAAAACAACAACTCCCAAACACGATAAATTATGGGTTTTCGTACGGTAATTCTTTGTCCCTACTACCAAAGCAATTACAAACATCACGATGGTGTAGGATGGCGGTATTATATTAATGAGAAATGATGATTGTACTGAAACCTGGTCATCACGTCTATTCTGGTGTTTTCAGATTTCAATTGTTTAAAGGAAAACGTTCAAATTTCAATTGGAAGTCAGTTTTCAATTACATAGAAAGGAGAAAATAATCGAGTTATCTATATCACTTGGCATGTTAGTTTTTTTCAGTTAATATTATTATTTCTCTGAGAAATAATTATTTTTTTATTATCGGGTTACTGCATCCAAATCACGTTGTTGTTTTTTTCTGAGAAAAACAAACAATAAGGCTACATATTTCAAATTGCCTATTTTTCTGTCAGAAAACAGTAACGTTATAGATTTCAAATTGCGAATTTCTCTGACACAATGAGTGGGTTATTGATTTCACGTTGCATTTTCATTTCTTTATCATTGAGTGGTCACATCTCGCCACTTCAAGGCCACTTACACAACACTTTTCACCCGACACCTAATTTGCCACATATAACTCGAAAACAAATCGAAACGGGATAAATGAATACACTTGTCGCATGTGAGCTGTTGGTCTCATTTTCACGGGAGAGGTCAAGGGTTTGCGTATGGTCAACAGTTCATGCTCCAATCAATTCTAATCCCCGCCTATCACAGCAACTACCGTATTTTCATTATTTGGACAGCCCTCGACGCTGGCCTCAGTCACTTATCCCAAGTGAGGCCTGTCATGCGCTGATCAGCAGGGCTGGGCGGAACCAGCAGCAGTTTTTCAGTGTCGCGACCACAGGCTCCGACATTATAACTTCTCGTTGGAGTCGACACCGACACCAATGACACCACGGGTCGCTGAAAAGTTCCCACTCTGGTGTCGTCTATGATCCTGACACTGGCCAGAGGAATGACGCCACGACTCCAACGCTAGCATCGACTCCGAGACCCCAACTCCGGTAATGTCCCTAAGAATCTGCATAATGCAAAGGAGAACAGCCAAACCTTAGCAGTCTCTTATCCATTCCGGGGCACTGGTACGCTACTGCAGTGTCGGGGGGAGGGGGGCCGAAATGATTTCTCTAAGTAATTAAAATCTTTCTACGGTAATATTTACACGTATTAAATCCAAATTAATCAGCCATAAACACAAGAAAAACTAAAGATCCTCTGCAGTGTCGGCACTAGTATCGGATACCGGTACCATACTCCGGTATCGGAGTCACTAGGTGAAGGTCAGTACCTAAGGAGTCGACACTGGTGTCGGAACGGTGCCCATCCCTACTGATCAGCGCCCACACAAAGACCCCGTGTAAACCTCTATTATATTCATTGAACACTCGCTAACGACTGCAATCGTCACCCGAGGCTGGCTCCGAGGGGAACTGCGCTATCAGAACAATAGGTTTTAAGGTCTAATAGCCGGGTATTCCAGCATGTATCGCCGACTGTATGACAAACAGATGAACAGGAAAGGGAGCTAGCGCGGGGGTGAAGAGGCCATGGGTCAACAGATTGAAGAGATTAACCATCGATCTGCGGGAAGTAATCTGCAGTGCAGGAAAAGCAGTTGTTGATGAGCAGAACAATATTAATCCTGCTGTGCTCTTTAATTTGTACTTGAAATGTATCACCCAAATGTACTGTAATACTGATCCTACATCAACTGGCTGGCTGGCTCTCTCTCTCTCTCTCTCTCTCTCTCTTCCCCTCTCTCTCTCTTTCTTTTTTTAATCTATCTATCTATCTATCTTCAATCATCTATCTATCCACCCATCATCCATGATCCATCCATCCATTCACTCATTTATCCATCCGTTTATCCATCCATCCATCCACCTTTCCACCCTTCCACCCTTCCATCCATCTATTCCTCCACCCATCCATCCATCCATCCATCCATCGGCATCCTCCTTCTCCAATCCAATAAAAACAGCATCAACATTTAAAAACAACATCCATAATATCATGTTCAGACAAAACGACTAATTTGTCAGGCTAATTAGTGAAATGAGAAAGGAAGCCAGGTAACTCCGCCACGCTTAACTTGTTTCTCTAAGCATTTGTGCATGCCAATATCACTTACATTTTCTTAGTCACAATTTGACACTAATTATACCCGTAAAGACAGGGAGCGAAAATCTCAGCTACACTCATTCGTACGAATACTTTTCCCACTTCCCTCCTCTAAGTAAAGTAAAATCCACTCTCAACGCCCCACCCCACCCCCATTTTCCCAAAACCTCCACCGCTGCTGTTGTTGTTGTTGTTGTTGTTGTTGTTGTTGCTGTTGTTGTTGTTGTTGTTGTTGTTGTTGCTGCTGTTGTTGTTGTTGTTGTTGTTGTTGTTGTTGTTGTTGTTGTTGTTGTTGTTGTTGTTGTTGTTGTTGTTGTTCCAAAAGCAACAAGACCAAATTACATAAAGGCCTTGAGATAACGTGGACATACGATCCTGTACATTCTTTAACTGTTTCCATAGAGCATAGACAAAAAAATTACCGCAATGGTTCTGATGTCATTATCTCCCACCTCCCCATCCCCTCGCAAATTCATTATCTCTCACCCATCCTCCCCCATACACACCCTTCAAACTCATCATTCTTTCTCTCTCCCTCCCATCTAAACTCATGATCCCTCGCTCCTCCGCCCCTTCCAAATGCACTAGCCCTTCTCCCATCTTCTTTCCCAAATTCGTTTTCCTCACTCGCCCCTTCCCCCCCCCTCTCCCCCCATCAAACTCATACTCCTCCCTCTAAACTCAATATCCCCCCCCCCATCCTTCCCCCTCCAAACTCATCCCTTACCTTTCTCCAAGCTTACTATCCATTACCTCCACCCCCACCCCACGCCCCACCTCCAAATTCATTATCCCTTCACCTCCAAACAACATTATCCTGTACACCATTCCACCCCCTCCCAAATCATTACTTATCCATCCCCAGGGGGCCCACCTACCTCGGTTCCACCCCCACCCCCCCCCCCCCGATTAGACCTGACCCGTCATGATGGATAAGTGACACCCCAAACTAACAAGCCCGCGAGAAGAAAACAAACGGCCTGGCCGGATCAAGTTCAAACCGTGTTGATTCCACGAGCTCTTTGATCATGCCCTCTGTTGTTCTTTCGGCTTTTATCGGCCCAAGTTTTCTGTTTCTAAAACAACACTGACACGTAAAAAAAAAAAAAAGGTGAGAGTTACGTGTGGGTGAGCACACAGAGGGAATGGGGAGGGGTTGAGGGTGGGGTGGGGTAGAGAGAAGTAAAAGTGAGCTGGGTGGATAAGGGATGGGGTTGGGGGGGGGGGGTCCCATAAACTAGAATGATCCAGAAATATCACAGAGTAAATGGTAAATGGATTGACCTTACAATGGTATAGCGGTGTGGTGTTGCAGGAGTCAGAGAATGAACGAAAGAGAGAGAGAGGGTGGGGGGAGGGGACTAGAGGCGGGAAATGGTGACATAAGTACTAACATTTGATCTGTTTATAATAGCTTTCAAAGGAGGGGTGGGGGTGTGCATGAGAGAGAGAGAGAGAGAGAAAGAGCGAAAAAGTAAGAGAGTAAGAAACACAGAGAGATAGAGAAGTGCATGGGAGGGAGAGAGAGAAAAAAGAGAGCGAAAGAGAAAGAGAACGAGACAGAGAGAGAAAGAAGGGGTGAGAGAGAGAGAAAGGGATGAGAGAGAAAGAGAGATAGAGGGAGAAACAGAGAATAACAGGGGGGGGGGGGTAGAGAGAAAATTACGGTGAGGACAACAGACAAAGAGGCTTAAAAGAGGAGATGAATGATGTGAAGTCTAAACGTACAAAACATTGGAGAGACAACAGGAAAAGATAAGAGAAACAGACAGAGCACGACAGACAAACAAGAGTTTTCCATTCCCGAGAACTATCTGATGTGATGGATGAAAGACTAGACAGAACCGAGGCCAAACCGAGGGGGGAAATCTGCCGAGTGTGAAACGGACAAAGTAAATCAGGAGACAGAAAGAAAGAAACAAAAAAAACAACAACAAAGCAAGATTGATAGAAATTAAGTCTGAAGGAAATAAAGACAGACAGAACAATCGGCAGAAAGTAGGAAACACAAACAGAACGAACGAAAAACAAAAAGAAAGAAAGAAAGAGAAACAGAAAGACAGAAAGGAAAACAAAGGGATAGAAAGAAAGAGACAAAAAGAAAGAAAGAAAGACAAACAAAAACAAAAAGACCGAAAAAGAGAAAGGGAGGAAAGAGAAAATAGAGAGAAAGGCACAGAGAAAGAGGGTGGAAGAAAGAGACACAGAGAAACAGATAAGAATAATAGAAAGAAAGAAAGAAAGAAAGAAAGATTTGAATACAAAGCTGGATAAGTAAGAAAGAAAGAAAGTACGGAAAAACAACTACAGTAATTTTGTAAACAAACTTCCTGACAGAAGGGCAATAAACGAGGACCAAACAAGCAAAGCAAAGTTCACCCGTGGGATATTTCTTACCTGTGAGCCTGAAGTTCTGAGACCTCTCACTCGTGGTGTCATTGGCTAATTTCGCACACCGAATTGCCTACATCTTGTAGGGTAAGCCGGATGGGATTACACGGGGAATGGGGTTAAGAAAATATACTGGGTGAAAAGTAGGAGGGTGAATGACAGAAGGGGCTAGGGTGAGTGACAGAAGGGGGCAAAGAGTGAGTGACAGGAGAGAGAGAGAGAGAGAGAGAGAGAGAGAGAGAAACGGATCTAGACACAGAGAGAGAGAGAGAAACAGATCTGGACAGAGAGAGAGGGGGGGCAAACAGATCTGAACAGACAGAGCGAGAGTGAGAGAGAGAAACGGATCTAGACAGAAAGAGAGAGGGGCAAATAGATCTAGACAGAGAGAGAGAGGCAAACAGATCTGTACAAACAGAGAGAGAGAGAGCGAGAGAGAAACGGATCTAGACAGGGTGAGAGAGAGAGAGAGAGCCAAACAGATCTGGGCAGAGAAAGGGGGGGAGGCAAACAGATCTGAACAGAGAGAGAGAGAGAGCCAAACAGATCTGGACACAGCGAGAGAGAGAGAGAGAGAGAGCGCCAAACAGATCTGGACACAGCGAGAGAGAGAGAGAGAGAGAGAGAGAGCCAAACAGATCTGGACACAGCGAGAGAGAGGGGCAAACAGATGTGAACAGACAGACATTGAGAGAGCTAAACTGATCTGGACAGACAGACAGACAGAGAAAGAGAGAGCTAAACAGATCTTGACAGACAGAAAGCGAGAGAGAGAGCTAAACAGATCTGGACAGACAGACAGACAGAGAAAGAGAGAGCTAAACAGATCTTGACAGACAGAAAGAGAGAGAGAGAGAGCTAAACAGATCTGGACAGACAGAAAGAGAGAGAGAGAGAGAGAGCACAAGAGATCTGGACAGACAGACAGAGAGAGAGAGAGAGAAGAAACCAGAGAAAGTAAAATAACAATATCATTAGCAATGCTGACTGTCCAAGATTAGGTGTTGGTACATTATTCTGAAACGTTGAATGCCATTTTGCATGGACTATTCGACCGTTTCATTCGCAACAAAATCCATAAACTCTTTGATTATTATATTTATGTTCTTACACTTTATTTTACTGAAGAAATATAAATAAAACTAAACGTTCATTACAGTAACTGGAAAGTGTACGTACCATCTACAGACTTTCCTACCGCCAAGTACGCTTTTCGTATATGCTGGGGAGGCCGAAGTCTACAAGCTGATTTAACAAGTTTTATCATATTTACAGGGTTCACATAGACATACTTTACAGTACGGGCTTTTTCTCGTTACGTTTTTAACTTTACTTCGATTTGATCTTATGTATAGGAAACAGAGGGCTGAAGGTTAGAAGAAAGAAGGCAATACCCCCCCCCCCTCCAAACACCACCCTACCCCCCCCCCCGCCCCAAAAGCGAAAGGCGCAAAGTGGCTGTGCCGACAAAATCAAACTCATTCTCATACATATGCTGGGAACAACCCCCCCCCCCCTCCCGCAACCCCACTCCCACGTCTGTAGTTTAAGGGTGCCCCCCCCCACCCCACGCCCCTCTCCCCATGCCATCTGTCTGTTTTGTTCTCGGTGTTTTACCATTTTTACTGTCAGGTCGATTTTACAAACTCATTAAGACACAATATGTCCACCAAAAAAAAGTGGTCCGAACATGCCGTTGTTTGTGTTCTGTGCATGTTTCATTTCCATTCTTTCCGTCACATCAAACGGCATTGTCAGACTAAACATCAAAGGGAACACGCATAAATAAATACATCAAACGTTTCCAATATACAACAGCACCAGGGGTTCGATATAGATTCGAGATATCGCTCACTGCTACTGAATATGTGGAACCGTCCACAGCGCTGGGTAAATGGTGGAGACGAGATTCTCTATGAGTTCAGAGGACACGCTGGTTTTTGAGCAGTGGTTCTCAACGTGGGCGATATCGTAATTAATAAGGCTTTGAAAAATTTCACATCATAGTTTTGTGTATAGCATGTCTTCTTGTGATATGTATCTGTTGGGTTTGAGTAGGGATTCCCTTTTTTCGGACGGGGGGGGGGGGGGGCGGGGGCGGAGACAAAGGGGCGATGAGCCAAAATTTGGAGCCTAAGGGGACGATTGCCTGAAAAAGGTAGAGAGCCACTGGTCTAGGACAAGGTGCTCGCCTTTCATGCCGAAGGTATCGGGTTCGATTCCCGGTCGGTGCAGGCATGTTGGAAGTTGGGGGGGGGGGGGGGGATTTCCTGTCCCTGATCCAGCATCTAGTCTTCTCGGACAAGGACGAAAAACTCAGAGAGCCCCGTGCGCACGTTGCGTACGTTAAAGATACCTTGGCAGTTGGAAATCGAGAAGAGCAGGTCTAGCAAAACGGCTGCCCGAGCAAAATTGAAAAAAAAACAAAAAAACTAATCCCTACCACCCCCCCCCCCCCAAAACCAGAATGGGATCAAACAAGTATACAAAAATACAAATACAGCAATAACAAGAAACAGAGGTGCAAAATCCCAGGGCAGAGATCCTCCGATACAAAAGACCTCAAAATATGTCTACTAGTTCAGTAGTTAAGTAACTTACTGCAAGCTGCTGGGTTCGTGAATTTCCCCTGGTATAAAATGAGTGAACTCAGATGGGCGAAATGCATTGGAGAACTGAACTGTGAAACGGCTTGAAAAGTGCCACAACGGCGTTTAAAACAAGTGTCAAAGTGTACATTTGTTTTACCTCTTCTACATACTAAAAGATCTCCAGTTTTTCAGGAAATGTAGATAGAACACACAAGAACTGAGGTCGCCAACAGTCAAGTAGCCTATGCAAAATGCCATTTGAAGTATCAGAAAATAAGGCTTTTATCATGGACATTCGCCATTCTTATGGCCTTACGCTCGAACAAGGAGGTTAGAGTTTGAGTTTGGAGAAAGCACGTGGACACGGTAACGGCCACAGTTTACTAGGAAAAAGCAAGATGATAGACAGAATATAACAGAATGCTAAGACAGAAGGAGACCCTACCAGAAGCGTACAACAACCACCCCCTCGGTCAAAGGGTGTGTATTTGAGGCCAAACATATGAATAGGGTACACCGAAGGAGGCAGAGACGAGGGGTAAAAAATCGCCAAAATCGAGCGCCCGCAGTTTACAAATAGCCCTAAAGGAAGACAGGTCGACCAACACACCCACGTTAAAGTCAAACAAAGGAACCACAGAAATAAACACAGAAACGAAAACAATAACACAGACAAATAGGCAGACAGACAAATACACAGACAAGGAAACTCACCACAGATAACCGCTGAGAAAAAACACGTATGACAATTTGCACACATCCGAAACGCAAAAATTGAAGGCGTCCGTCGACAAGACCGAGATCAAAGGGAGAGAAACCACGCAGGAAAAACTCCAGTCCCGCCATGGGTTATTCCAGCTTATCTGCGTTCGGCGCCCTAATGTAAAAACACTGTTTTGCAGTCATTATGTTATTGTATGTACTTGATAACTGAGCAGTTGGCGGGACATCGTCCAGTTGGTTCCTTTGGCTTTACTCTGGGAGGAATTGTCGATGTCGTCATCAAGATGAAAGTCACAGGGACAGGCAGTGCATTGGGTGGCGGGGGCTTTGACAGACAGACAGGCCGAACAAAGAAAGAGAGACAAAGAGGGATGGATGGATGGATGCAAGAAGGGAGGAAGAGAGAGAGGCTGAGAGAAATTGACAAGCAGACACAAACACATAGACAGACAGTCAGTCAGTCAGTCAGACAGACAGACAGACAGACAGACAGACAGACAGACAGACAGACAGACAGACAGACAGACAGATAGATAGATAGATAGATAGATAGATAGATAGATAGATAGATAGATAGATAGATAGATAGATAGATAGATACTTCAATCTGCAGTTATTGAATGACCTGATTAAAACAGAAAGACATGGAACAAAATAAAAACACAGTAATCACTTCCTCACATACGCCCTTTTACAGGCTGCCACATAAAGTGTTTCCTCCTGTGTTGATCAGATAAAAACACATCATGTCACAAAGTGCACCATGTCACACAACATACGCGGTCTCGGACAACAATGTCACTACGTATCTGCAATCGTAAGCCGACATAATTAACTATTTACTTGTACTGAATAAACCGCCACCACTGAACATTGAAACATTAATTTAGAGAATTACCCTGGGGCCAGGCGACCCAAATAACTTACGCTAATCTTACATTCATGATCCAGGTTGGAAAATAGCAATAGTAAATCTAAGCCTTGACTCGAAGGTAACTTAACACTAATATGAAACACCTTCATATGAAAGAGGGTGAATTAGTTTAGTAGTGTGAAATGTGGAGTTTCCAAATCAGAGCAGAATGCAAAGACAATTATTTCTAGCGTTAACGTCAAGAAGGCAAGATTTGTGCGCACTGAGAATTTTGTTCTGTGAACACACATGTCGTCGCGTCCCGTTCGTAAAATGTCGTCTAAACTCCACCCGCGAGTTCACAGTTCGATTATTTGCGACGTTCTGGATTATTCCTCGATCAATCTCCCTCTGAAGAGTCACCAATGGCTTCTAAAAAGTTTCTGTCGTCCTCCATAATAACTACAAAGAGAAAGAAGTGATGGAGGTGTGGAGAGGGAGAAAGAGATAGGGATAGAGACAGATAGACAGAGAGAGAGAGAGAGAGAGAGAGAAACACAAAGAGACAAATCAAGAAAGAGAGACCGAAAGAAAGAACGAGAGAGATTGAAAGAAGGAAAAAAGAAAGAAAGACAGACAGACAGACAGATTAAAATTAGTGAAAGGTACAGTGAAAAGACCAGAGTTTCCTGACCCCATCAGGTGAACAAACACCTATCAGGGTTATGACAATGCTAACAGTTTGCAGTTGCGTCGGCATGATCAAAGCTAAACTGCGCCCACTACAGCGTGTTTATAGACGAGGTCTGGGCAAGGTAAAGGCGCACATCGTTTACGAAGGAATCACAAGTGTTTATCACACAAAATGCTTGCATTTGTATGGGTTGCATCGACAGAGCTAAAACCACGAGACATAACAGGTGGTTATGACATTATGCAGTTCAAATGTTTCATCAAAAGACGAGCGTGTAATCGAGGGCAATATCAGCTCTCAAAAATATCGAGGCAAAAGTTATCACGGGGACGCGTTGGTCTCGAGGCATGGTGCTCGCCTCCCATGCGGAAGGTACCGGGTTCGATCCCGGGTCAAGGCAGGCATGTTGAGAATTTTGGGGAATTTCCTGTCCTTGATCCTATGGTAGGGAGGAACAAGCACCTAGTCTTCCCGGATAAGAACGAAAAACTAGGATGGCCCGTGTGCACGTTGCGTACGTTAACGATACCTTGGCAGTTAGAAGTCGAGAAGTGCAGGCCTAACAAGGCGAACAATTTTTTTTTAAAAACGAATCCCTAGATTCCCTCCTCCCCATATGGGATCAAACAAGCATACAAAATGCTGCAACAACAAAAAACGAGAACAAGAAACTAAAAAAAAAAAAGCAAAAGAGAGGTGCAAATGCCAAGAGCAAAAATCCTCTGAAAACAAAGACCTCAAAACCATGGAAATATCAGCTCGTAAATCTTGGTAAAAAGTTATTAGATCGAGCACGACTGTGGTCAGTAACCCGAGGAAAAACTGCTGACAAGCACACAACACTGACCACTGTGTAATTCGGATACACACCGTCTGGAGTTGCGTGAACGATGGTACACATGGGATATTTCGAGGTCAGCGGTCACTGAGTGGTCAGTCTACTAGACCTACTTGACTTGTTGACCTGAGCGAGTTCAGTCATCTGTGAAACAGCTGACCTGAATGGACGGTAGTCATTACGTACGCGTACAGAGGTTATCTGAGGACGAGGCGACAGCTGCTACTACCACACTAGTTTGAGTTGACAACTCTGTCTTAATCCTCCACTGAACACGTGACGATTGTTCCGTAATGCAGACTAAAACACCGGCATCGGCATAGTAGACAAACCTAGCAATAAACTCACCGTGTTCTAGAAAACCAATCCTATTAATCGCGGACTCAGTTCTTGTTTGTTCCAACTCCACGTTTTGCACAACTGAGAAATCAAATGTTTAACGTTTGCTGTAAATAGTATTACCATTAGCCGACCTGCGCAAGATAAATCTTGCAGATTCTTTGTAGGAAGACCATCGTATATCTAGATCTAGGCTACGATAAAAGCTGCATTTGGATTCGATGCAATGACTAATAGAACTTATGTAGAAATACACAGAATGATGTGATTACGTTGATTTTCGACCACCAATGTGCAAAGAGAGGTTAAGGATGAAATTGAAGGGGTTAGAACTAAAATGGGCCTAAGTGCCACTGGTATTTAGATCCCTTGTAATTCTCAATGTATTTAAAGGGGGTGGAATTACAATGGATCTAAATGTAAATGGCACTTAAACCTTTTCTAATTCTAACCCCTGCAATTTCCGATCATGTTTTTTTATTCCACTCAACGAAAATGCGTCTCTATTTTTGCTGCTAAAAAAAATCGGAAATAAATAATCTTAAAGAGTGATTTTTGTCCCAAATTAATGTGTCCACGTAATTTATCGTCAAAAAATTTAACAGGACACAAAGTTTCATCATTTTTGGCCACCTAGTAGCGAAGCTTTAGCTGCTTACACGCTCACCCTCTAGCTCTATTACAGTAAGACCATGAGGGGGTCAGAATAAATCGGAACTGTGAAACAGCTTGATGAGTGCTACAAGGCATTTTAAGCAAGTGCCAAAGAGTGCATTTGTTACATCTCTTCTACAAACCAAAAAATCTCCAGTTTTTTTTCCTGAAAACAAGAACAAAAGTCGCATAATGTCTATGATTACTAATTCATCCATTATTAGTTGAGCGCCTAATCTCCCTGTCTACAAACCCAATTATCTGTGCACGTTTCCATTGACGGATTTCATAGTTTCATTCACGCATCTATTCATTCATTCATTAAGAACCGCTATCGTTGAATGTGTATTATCAGTATAGTAACTAGCTGACCCGTTGACGCGGAGAACAAACAGATGTGATATCTTAACTTGATATTCAACCAGTAATGAGAGACGAAAAATGAACTTTCGTTCACACCTTTCGATTCCACTCAAACGAAAATGCGACTCTTCTTTCGGGGCTAAAAAAAAAAAATGTAAACAAATAATAATAATATTAAAGACTAAATTCTGTCCCAAATGGATGTGACCAGGTAATTTATTGAGGAAATATGAGGCAGGATGCAAAGTTTCAAACTTTTCAGTTCGGTATTCACAAAGTTTTACGTCATGCTTACATGTCCACCCTGTAGATCCACTATCGTAAGACAGAAACTAAAAGAGTGATTCCGTACGTTCATACAACACAACATAGTTAAGGAATTATGTGATGACCTTGGTAGTTCTCTCTCAAAATCCAAAAATCCCCCTCCCTGCCCCAACCCATCCCACCCCCACACCTATACACATGTAAATTCACGCATGCACGCGTCCGTAACCAGAATCACTGAGTTTTCGGATACTGAATCAATACCTTGGTCTACACAAGGTCAATCATGATTGAGTGTGAACACTCGCGTTCAGAACAATAGACTTTCCACGACGCGAGAATAACGAGGTTCTAACCTGCCATTAAACTTAATGTCACCGTGTTACTTTAACATTAGGGGTTGTGTTGACAATCGAAGATGGCCCTTTTAACACTGTGTCTATGGGCGTGAGAATTGGTGTGGATGAAGACAATAACATCGCATGCGGGGGGTGAAGATGATGAATGGCGCACTTCCCCAAGAAACCGGACTGGTGCTGATTAGCTCATGAAATATTCATGGTCCTGGCCCGAGCCAGCTGATGAGGGCAGGTGTGTCAGGTGTCACTTGGTACGGGAAGTCAGATATTAACAGTACAGGTACCGGCTCAGACCCACATGCTGCAATAAACCCAGAGGTGAATGACTCGCATCACCTGGGAGAAAACACAGCTGTTTTTGTGGTCATCCGCAGGCAGTGATGATGATGTTCGGCCATCGTTTTCGTTGATGACCATGACTTCATCTTCTAATGATTGGCGGGATGTCTTCTAAAGTGGCTGATAAGTCCAATAAGGGCAGCAAATGCAAAATGTACTTAAATGTTGAGCTGCACACTCAGATGGACACATGGAATATAATTTCTATTAAAACCTACAAACTCGCCTGCCTGATAGCTTATTATTACCTGTTCACTAATGTGCTTGAGAACTCATCTACGTGTCCACAAACCTATCTATCTGTGCATGTTTCCACTAACTAATTTCATCCATCCCTTGATTCGTTCATTCATTGCCCTTTTTTGTTTTTTCGGGGGGGGGGGGGGGGGGGGGGGGTTCTTCACTTTTTTTTTCTGTTTTGTTCTTTTTTTGTTCTTTTTTTTTTGTTGATGATGTTGTTGTTGTTGTTGTTGTTGTTGTTGTTGTTGTTGTTGTTGTTGTTGTTGTTGTTGTTGTTGTTGTTGTTGTTGTTGTTGTTGATGATGATGATGTTGTTGATGATGATGTTGTTGTTGTTGTTGTTGTTGTTGTTGTTGTTGTTGTTGTTGTTGTTGTTGTTGTTGATGATGTTGTTGATGATGTTGTTGTTGTTGTTGTTGTTGATGATGTTGTTGTTGTTGTTGTTGTTGTTGTGTGCCAATAAACAGCACTAAATGCCTAAGGCTTATCGATCTGACGAGTGAGTTATAATCTATATGTCTGTATTTGGTGTATCTTATCAATTTTGGATGGCCCAGCCAGGCTAAAAAAAAAAACAGAAAAAAAAAAGTTTTATTACGTCATTTGTATCAGCCGAAAAAGCTCATCCTCAGTCACTGAGATTCCAGTAACTATTCTTGCTATCAATTCTTCACTTCAAGTCCGTGTTAGATAAGATAAGATAAGATAAGATAAATTTTATTCGTCCTTGTACAAGGAAATTTGTTTTGATCATTGAATACATAACAATACAGTTACAGAAGCAGAAAGTATGATACATAGCGCGCACACACACATATATACACACACACTGATAAATTAACTAAATTAACAAAATTAACAGTGCACACAATATGCTTCCCTAACTAAAACACATTGACCTGACACGCAGGACATAATTCAACTGTGCACAGATTACGATCAAGATGACGACATTATTGTAACATCCTAGTTGATGATGGAATAAACGATTTAAAGTAGCGCTCAGTTTTAGTTTTCTTTGACAACAGCCTTAAACTTCTTACAGATCTTATATATTCCTTGTTCAGGGGATGTTGGGGGTCATTTATAATAATATTAGCTTTTTTAATACAAGCACCAGTGTACAGCTCATCAAAATATGGCAGATCACAGATACAAATTTTGGATGCTTTTTTAATTAAATTATTGATTTTATTTTTATCTTTTTGTAAGATGTTTCCTCCCCAACAGACAACTCCATACATCAAAACGCTCTGAATAGCCATGGTGTAAAATATTTTCAGAATGCTTTTGCTAACTTTTAAAAAGCGGAGCTTTCTGAGGAAATACATGCGCTGGTTGGCTTTCTTGTATACATATGTTACATGCGCATGCCAGTTAAGCAATGAATCAATAGTAATGCCAAGATATTTGGCCTCTGTGACAATTTCAACCTCTTCATTGTTGATAGTAAGAGGGCAAACAGGATCGTTGTTATTTTTCCTAAAGTCAAAAACAAGCTCTTTTGTTTTCTTAACATTCAGTAGAAGATAGTTGTTATTACACCAACAATGAAAGGATTGTACAATGTTAGAATATTCGTGGCCAGAGTTAGGTAAAAGGCCTAAAATAGCAGAGTCGTCGGCAAATTTAAGAAGGTAAACGTTGTTGTGTGTCACAGTGAAATCATTTGTATACAATGTATACAAGGCAGGTGACAGCACGCAGCCTTGTGGCGCTCCTGTGTTTGTTGTGAGTAATTTGGAAAATGTGTTGTTTATATCCACAAACTGGCTTCTCTGTGTTAGAAATTCGAAGATCCAGCTCTTTAAAAAAGAACTCACGTGTAGGTTGGTAAGCTTTTGAAACATTAAGTGCGGTTGTATGGTGTTAAACGCAGACGAAAAATCGACTAGGAGCACACGAACACAGGTTTTACCAGTGTCTAGATGACTGTAGATGTTATGCAATAAAAACAATAAGGCGTCTTCTGTGTTCCTGTTTTCTTTGTATGCAAATTGCAAAGGATCGAGATTTTGTTTGACCTCCTTCGTTAGTTCAGTTAAAACAAGTTTTTCAAAGCATTTAAAGATAATGGAAGTTAATGCAACTGGGCGAAGGTCGTTCATTTCAGATATTTTTGGTTTTTTGGGGACAGGTAAGATTTTTGACAATCTCCAAATTCTTTCAATTTCCTAAATTACGTGACATCATTATAATAATTAGATATTTAAATATCATACATAAAAATATAATTTCTCAAATCACTGTTGTTTTTTTTTTGCTGACAGATAATCGTACAGTTATGATCAGTGTGAAGTTCACTGCTTTTCGAAGGTTGTAACGCTAAGAATCAGGTCAGTTTTTCAACGACTTGACCACTCGTTAAAGCTCGTGGGTTAGTCTCTCGGTTCGTTCTTTCAACTGAATGACGGGGTGGAAATCTGGTTACCTGGGTGATTATCAATAACGGGGCCATTTATTATCTGATAACCGATTACTGGCAGGCTGACTGAGTGACCACGATTTACTTCTGATAGAAAAGGTTCTCTGTTTCACCTGAGGGAACCTGTGCTTCTTGGATTCTCACATTATTTTCTTGCACATTCTTCTTTTAAAAATGTTGAAATAATAAACAAATAGAGAAATATACAAACAAATGAATAAATAAATAATGCTTGAGATAAAAAATGCATGAGGTAAATAACAAACTATTATCATGTTCGCCCAATGATCTGTATTCTTAAACTAGTTGCTTTTTAAGTTTTTGACATTTTCTAAGAACTGCACTTTTTAAAATATTTTTTTTCTTTTCTATTTTTGGGGGGTCGCCAAAACCAGGGAGTATTAAAAGGCCAGTAGAATGGATGGACAGAGGGAGGGAGGGATGAATGGACGGACTGACAGATGAATTTGTGATTGAAGTTGAGAAGAACTCGTTTGTGTTTATTTTTCTTCTATCTTTAGACCATTCGTTTGAGAGTGAAGAAAACACCAGCGCAAACTTTTCGATAATAGCATATTACGCTCCCAATTCGGGCATGTGAAGTTCCGCCAAAGATACTAGGCACAGTAAAATGAGACAGCTAGCACATTTAGCGTGCACAGATTTCGCAGCCCCACCTAGCGGCGAATGCGCGGAAGTCGTGCCGTATTATGCAAAGCCGAACAGGGACAATACTGAATATCGTTATAGGACATGATTGACGTCACTAATTTTGTAATTATCAATCGCTGAGGGAAAACTCTGGCTTTTTTTTTCTTTTTTAGTCGCAGTGGCACTGCCACAATTCTGCATCATAAATTTATCATTATATCAAGAATTCTTTTCATGCTGTGCGCCATGGGCCCCGCCCCCGATGAGCGCGCAAACTGTGTGCAAGATTGTTTTTAGAGATGTGAAGAACGGAGTGTCTCATGTTATCGTTTCTAGTATCTTTGGTTCCGTTAAGAATGTTATAATGGTTAGGCTCAGACATTAGTTTGCAGAGTAACAGCACGAAACCATAATTAACCCACTCTAAGAGACTATTAGGAGTTGAGAAGCTCAGAAGAAGATTAGTCCCAGAATATCTGTTAATAAATATTACTTTTTTTTTTTTAAATTCCGTAACAGTTTGTCATTTCCGAACAATTTTTATATTTCTGTATTTAGCATGCACAAGAATAGAAATCTATTTATAGTAAGTTCGTGATGAGGCTTATTATGTTAGTCATGAGGCATATTTTATCCCTTACCACCTTGTGGATCTTCCATTGAGTCTTTCATTCATTCAAACGCCGGTCCGTCTTTCCGTCCATCTGTTCATAATTTATCCGACTGTTTGCCCATCCATCCACCCATCCACCGATACATCCATCTTTCCACTGGTTTACCCATCCATCCATCTATCCATTGGCCATCCATTCATCCGTCCACCCACCAACCCACTCATCCAACCATCCATCCATCTACCCATCCACCAACCCACCCTCCATCCATTGACCCATCCATCCATCCATCCATCAACCCACTCGCCCATCCATCCACCCACCCATCCATTCATCCATCTACAAAATCACCACTAATATCAGTTTGCAAGAAATCGATTCTGTTATGACCAAAAAACAACAACACATGAACAGGTGGATTCGACACGGTGCAAAATGGTAAATCCTAATTAATTATCTTACAATAACGATTGGAAAAAATCGATACATACGTAAAGACGAGTCCTGTTTTGTAGCGTAGACAAATAAATTTATTCAGCCTTCAACAATAGCTATCTTTGCAATAGAGAGAGAGATAGAGAGGGAGAGAGAGAGATACTAGGGAGAGAGAGATAGAGAGGAAGAGAGAGAGATAGGGCATGAGAGATAGAGAGGAAGGGAGAAAGGGAGATAGAAAGACGGAGAGGGAGGGAGAGAGAGAAACAGAGAGAAAGATGGGCAGAGAGAGACATAGAGAAAAAGAGAGAGACTGAGAGAGAAAGGACAGAACGAGAGAGACAGAAAGAACGAGAGAGAGCAGAGAAAGAAAGACACAGGCAGGCAGAGACAGAAAGAGATAGTGAGTGTGTGTGTGTGTGTGTGTGTGTGTGTGTGTGTGTGTGTGTGTGTTATATTTTTGGTTTTTGTTGTTTTTTGTTTTGTTTATATTGATAATGTTGTTGTCATATTATGTTCTAATAGTTTGTACTGCCTGACTGTATAACTACATTGTATTATTTAATTATACTGTTACTATACCACATTACATTATATTATCATTAAAATTATTATATTACTACATTACGCCATGCTCTGTAGCCGAAAAGAATAAGTTTACAATTAATTGAGTTAGTCACAAGTGATCGGAGTTGCAAATATCTATCATGATTGATAATCGAATCCTTCTCCTGAGAATACTGGAGTTGCCCCAAGATCCCGCTGTTTTCCAATGAGGCAAACACACAAACTGATGTGCGTTGCAAACAAAATACTGTTTTCTTGACGCCAGGGGCAAAGACCTGAGGATCGAACTGCCGACACTCTATTCTCGTGAAGTTTGTCCTGTTGGGAGGGGATCCTTTGTCAGCAAACACCGAGCTTTGGAGACAACTGCCGTGCGTTCTTTGGCGGCATTTAGAAAATCTATAAGTCTGCTAGGATACTGGTAGTTTTGTCTCACGAGTGTGTTTGTCTGTGTGTGTGTGTGTTTGTGTGTATGTGCAAAGTTGTTCTGGTGTGTTTGTACCAGCTGCCGCTGTTGCTGTTTATTACTGTAGTTGTAGGTGTTGGTAGTGATTCTGGTGTGTTGCTGGTGGACAGATGGAAATCTACGATGGATGGGTGGATGATTGTATAGATAAAATGGACGGATGGATAGATGGACGGACAGAGAACAGACGGATGGACGGACGGACAGACGTAGAGATGGATGGACGGATGGATGGACAGACGCTCGGATGGATGGATGGATGGGTGGATGGAAAAACTGACGGACGGACAGATGGGTGGAAGGATGGATGAATGGATGGAAGGATGGATGAATGGATGGATGGATGGAAGGAAGAATGGATGAGTGAATGGATCGCTGGAAAGGTAACGGATGGACGATGGACATGAATACACAGACGGATAGGCGGGCGGAGGATTGGCAAATAAACAGAAGGGTGGACAGGTGGATGGATGGATTGATGTATGGACACACTAACTTTACGCTCAGACCTGAAGCGACAAAATGGATGGACGGACGGTTATAGAAATGAAACTACAAAACAAAGAGATGACTCAGTAGACCAAATAAGCAGGTTTCACCAGAAATCATGATCTCAAAGACAGGGTACCTCACAGACCAGTCAGAAGTTGACTGACATTCTCTATGATCACAAATGCAAATGAATGGCTCACTCAGCTAGTTCTGCTTTAAGCCTCTGACAGCCGCCACAGCTAACTTGTGATATGACAAGCACAGGACACGGGGATATCATAGATTCTGGACTTCAAAGGACTCAAAGAACCAGACCCAATTGAACAAAGCCGTCAAGCTTCCGGTTTTCCGGCGTATTCAGACTGGGCGAACACAAAACGTTCTGAAAATGATTGGTCTGAAGGTTGGTGGTCGGGGAACTCTTCAGTAATAACAATAATTGCTGGGCTCCTTCAAATCAACTTGGCAACATTTCATTAACATAAAGACAATGATAAAATGATGTATCCCGGTCGGATGGATGGACTAACAGACAGACGGAGGGAGGGAGGGGCAGACGAATGGAGGGACGGATGGATGGATGGAAGAATGGCATGACGGATGGATGGATGAATGGATGGATGGATGGATGGATGGATGGATGGATGGATGGATGGATGGACGGACAGATGGATTGATGGATGGATCGATGGATCGATGGCTGGATGGATGGAAAAATGAATGGATGGATCAATGTATTTAATGAAATGGATGGATGGATGGATGGATGGATGGATGGATGGATCGTTGGATGGATCGACGGATGGATGGAAGAATGGATGGATGGATGGATGCATGGATGGATGGATGGATGGATAGATTAGTGGATGGATGGAAAAATGGTGGTTGATTGATTAATGGATGGATAAAAACGTACCAAGTGACTACATCTTTCTTCTCCTTTCAAAAGAAAAACTGACTTCACATTCAAAATCGTCGTCATATCACTTAGTTTATACAGGTAATTTGGTGCGTGTGGTCAAGATACAACTGGCTTTGTTGTGACTATTGTATTCCAAATATTCCAAACACATTTTTGAGGCCATTTCACCAGCGAAAATGTTATTGCAGACGTAATCCTAACCACAGCCTTTATCATTGCATTTCTTAAATTCACAACTTTGGCCAACTGGCCCTAATTTTATGTTACTCAGTATTTATTTTTCATTCTCTCTTCTTTGATTTCATCCCCACTTATTTCCCATCCTCACACAAAAAGACAGAAACAAACATACAAAAAGAAAGACAGAGAGAGAGAGAGAGAGAGAGAGAAACAAAGAAAGAAAGAAACGAATAATGAATCAATCAACTAGTATGAACCAAGTTTTTAAAAATCACTCCAAAATTATCCCATCACAACAGGTATGCATCTATGTAGATTTATAAATAATAAAAGAGTTTAATACGTTGTGCCGCAAATCTATGCTATTTACAACACTAAAAATATCCCCAGTTGCTTTCATCCGCACACAGAAAAAGAGAAAGAAAGAAAGAAACAACCAAACAAATGAATAAATTCACCAAATAAAATTTTTAAAAATTGACAAAATCACTTCAAAATTACACCATCACAGCAGACATACACAAACGATGTCTGAAAAATATCCATTCAAATCAAAATCCATGCCTATTCTTAAATTCTCCCCCATCGTTCCCACAACCACTTGAGCAAACTCATAATTTCAGTTCTGTTACCCTCGTATACACTAGTAAAACCTACACATTCAAATTTCTCCCCTCCCCAGCGCCTCAGTAATCACTATCAATTCATCAACCCACGAGTGCCAACAAAATTTCAGTCACCAAACATTCCTCTCGTCCCAGATCCAACCCTCGGTTTTTCCCCGTCTTGTATACCAGATGAGTACTTCACTCGAGCAATTTTTACTCACTGTGACCTTTCTCTTTCCCTCAGCCAGCACTTGTCAAGTTGCTCTCTGATAACCATCGAGATCACCCAATTCCAGCGTGGCTAGGTCACCCATCGATTGGGTTGGATCTTTTCCCCCCACACAAGAAAGATTATACGGGTTTCGGATAATCAATGAAAAGGAATTAACCTAAGCTATGATAAACGATGAAATTGATAGTAATGGTTCATACTGGGATTGGGGGGACGGGGGGGGGGGAGGATGGGAGGTCACAGCCCGATCCTAATACCCTTTTAATGGATTCTTCTTTTTATGCCTTTGTTATTTCGTACAGTGTGTGCACGTTTTGTGTGTTTGTTTATTTGTGTGTGTGTGTGTGTGTTCCGACTGTTTCTCTCTGTGTGTGTGTGTGTGTGTATGTGTGTGTGTGTCTCGCTTTCTCTCTCTCTCTCTCTATCTATCTATCTTTATCTCTCCCGCGCGCGTTCTCTCTCTCTCTCTCTCGTTCCTCCATTCTTCCATCCATCCACCGATCTACCCGCTAAACCGTCCAATTATCCACCAACCGCTTTATTCATCCATTCATATCTCCGCCATAAGGCTGTTCACCTATCCACTCGTTGACCATTGATCCAGCCAACTGTCCATATATTATTGTCGATCCATCCATCCATCCATCCATCCGTCCATCCATCCATCCATCCATCCATCCATCCATCCATCCATCCATCCGTCCATCCATCCGTCCATCCATTCACCCATCCATCCATCCGTCATCAGTGCGTCCATCCACCTAAATGTTCGTCCATTCTGATACATCACACTGCGTCTATCTGTCAGTCTGTCTAACTGTATTCTACTACTATTACTCTTACGCAAGCAAAAGGCATAGACGTATAGATGAAGTAAAATACAAAACTTACAAATGCATACAGTAAAAGACAAAACCGACAAACCTATGGTCGCATAGATACAGTAAAACAGAATCCGAGAGACCCTTAGAACCCATTATTACCATTCTCTAAGACAAATTTTTACCACTGAAACGTTTGACAGGGGCAGACAGTGAAACAACACAAAGAAATCTTTTTCCAAGACAGGAGTAATTTGTTACTGAAGGAAACAAGACTAGCCGAAGAGAGTTTGTGTTCCAAAACGTTTTTCACTTTCTTTTCCTAACTAAGTTAACTACAGTTTCTAGTTTACTTGTATTTCAAACACCAGTGGTGGGCGTCAAAAGTACACAAGGGGAAAATGACGTCACAAATAGAGACTATTACATAAGATAAGAATCACTCGGACATCCCATGAAGGAAATTCTCTTTCACAGAGCGTTTAACAGCACATACATGGTACACATTTCTTATGTATAATTACATAAACAAAAAGCACAACGCAATGAACTCAATAACACGCACACATGAAATGACATGGCAAGGAACCTTAGTGCAATACAGCACACATCTAGCTAAAGTGTCTTGCTGTGGCGAGCTGCGGATGGCCAAAACGATCTTCTGTATGTTTAGATGGCGGTGTCTCTTATCTGTACATCGGACACATTCTTAAAATATCAGCGTCTCAACTTTCCTGAAAACCTGCTTCCCCCATGCATTTATGTCTCACAAGTTTATCCCCCCCTACAATTCAACAAATTTACTTTCCAAAACCAGACATGGCAACACTGACGGGACAACCGTGGTCAGTGGAATTAGGCTGCGTGGCGCACTGAGTCAAGTCTGTTTTGTCTTGGTTTCCATGTGAAATGTGAAGTATAGAGATAGACAGGACTTCGCGCACTTCCGAGACTGAAACATGTCTGTATCACCAGTTTCCGTGCGTCAAAACTGTCTGGAGTCTACTGGCAGAAAGAGATATCTCACCCACCGAGTCAAACCAACGCAAAACGGACTTGACACAGTGCACCGCCAGTCTTAAGCAACGGAGATCGAGTAGCACATCAAAGAACTCATGGATTGAAACGCACAGCAACAATTTGACATGCAGGCAATACTTAAATAACTGTTTGGAAAACGGAAGATTCATCATTATCACAGGTAAACAAAAAACAAACAAAGAAGTAAGTAGAATGCCATGTAATGTAATACATGTTACGATTTTTAACTTGTACAGCGCTCAAGTCCACACAAAAAATAATGTGCTCTAAGGAGCTGAACTAAAATTAGAAACAGGATTGAAACATTTAAGATCAATTCACTATGCTCCCACTCACACAAATGGCAAAACTTAATCTACGCTCATCCTCAAACCTCTGAGACCAAAGGAAACATCATTCAGTTCCAAAGAAAACATTCCTAACCAATTCACTTTCGAGTCTGTTTTTGAATGTGATAATCTTCTCACTTTCCTGATGTCAGTATTAACACTGTTCCACAATAATTATTTAGGCCCATCATTGGATAAAAAGCTTTCTTGTGATATCAAAAGACAAAACGAATATGATATCATAAATCACATTTCACATCGCGCACAATATGGGTTTAAGCCAAAATGCACATCTGATACAAAAACCAGTTTGATCTATCACACTGACTGCTCAATGTAAACACCACGTGTAACTTAATAAACATGACATTTTGAGGAAATTCAAGTTATAAATCAAGGTATGTTTGTAATATTTACAACATGTTGGTAAAACCCGCACGAGATCTCCTAATTTGAGGCGCACATGTAGATTTGTAAATAATGGCGAAGTCCATATAAACATACGTGGTGCTGCAAATCTGCGCTATTCAGAGCACGTAAAATGTTGACTGAGAACGAAATTCTGTTTGCCCGGGGCGTAAATTAATTTACAGCAATGTATAGAATATACGTTTACTTTATCCTTTCACTAGAGATTCTGCATGACATATCAGTGTGTTATTTAATCCAGACCAATGGATATAATGAACATTTAAACAACACTTACTCACTAGCAGATCTACTATGAAACTAATGCAGCTTAAGCCTTATCCCAGAGGGGCCTCCAAAAAAGATTCTATTATGAGTGAACTTTTTATATTGTGCTATGGTTGCTGGTTGCAAAGGGACCCCATACAAGACTTCAAGGCCCACAAAATGTAGTCGCGCTACTGCATTTACTCCGAGTTTTGGGTTTGAGTTTGGGTTTAACGGCGCACTGGCACTATAGAGGCCACTTTGCGCCATTGACGTGTGTTTGAGTACATTGATTAGGCATGATACCCATGACCCACAGCTTCATCAAAAGTTCCAAATTTCGTAAATAAAATTTAAAAGTTAAAATTGTTTTAACGGTAAAGTTCTCAAAAACTTGTTTTGTATAGGTCCAGAAGGGATTTTGTAAATTTGTATAAAAATCATTAGATTAGTGCGTAGATCTTAACCTCCATTAGATAGGACAAGGCACGCCGTGGGTCCACGTCAGAAAATAATTCTTTCATGGATCCACAGGCAAAGTGTCTTCTTTGGATATGCATGATATCTACACATTCAGTTAAAATATAATTATTTTATTCAGCTGTCGTTGAGATTTCTTGAAAAAATGGAGATCTCAGAACTCGCAGGCAAAGTACGTAGCCTATATAGCTCACTGAAAGGGGGTGGGGGGGGGGGGCTTGCATATGAAAAACGTACATGGCAGGAGGTTGGCGAGGAGGTTCTGGGGAGCGTATGTGCACTTTTCAGTTATGGTAATAAATTAAAATGTTTGGTTTTATTTTCCTTTTCTTTCAGCAAATTAAGTTTTTTGAATATATAAAAATTAAACAGTCAAATATTTCATTCAAAATGCCACTTAACAGCTTAAGAAAAGCAAGGCTTTACCATGGACATTCACCATTCTAATGGCTGTACGCTTGTAAATGGTTTGGGGGGAGGGGGAAGGTTGAGGCCATGCATATGAAAAGCATCGACTGGGAAAAAATTGCGCTGCTCACTGCGAGAGCTTGTCTACACAGTTGTCTATACCTGATTTCCAGCCGTGCAAGGAATCAAAATTAACTTTCTAAAACACCTGTAAGCACTCAGATTCACAACCTCTTCACAATTAATCAGGCAAATGGTTGCTCGAATGTAGGGCACACACAAGTCTGCTACCCTCGGCAATCGCTCGGTCTAAATCTCACCCTCAAGATAAAAATTTTACTATCACCTCTAAAGAAAATACGCAAGCCCTTAAAGATTGTTCTGTGTGACGTGTGGGTTCAGGGCTTGGGGAGTACAAGGGGGAAGGTTAATGCCTTTTTGATAATGTCTCGAAACTTGGAATGTTCGGCAGTGTAAGCTCCAGGGACTGAAAACCAAACCTTTACGTCTCGTGCCACTCGTGACCAATGTTCCATCTAATTTTCAGAGGGCAAAAATCTAACGTTGTGCAATTTTTTTCGTCTCTGACAAATTAATGTGTGTGTCTGCACTGAGTGCAAGCGCAAATGTAAACTTGAAACTGATTCGAGATAATTTTGGCATAGCCTATCTCTCATGGCTAATAAATCATTTTAATATTAATACAATTCTAAGTACATTCTGCTTAGTAAATTATTTAGTTAAGATTTTATTCTATACTTCGAATTACGTTGTCCAGTTGACTTTGCTAAATCTAGCAAATTTTAGTGTTAACAAAAACAGTTAGCAAAAAGATTAATTTCAACAGATATAATAATCATCAACTACTATATGATTATTTTAAGTCACTAACCGTTTGTACACACTTTCATTAAATGAAATTTTCCTTTGTGAGCTCGTTGAACGCCCGCGCACACGCGTACAGCTTAAAAGGAAAACTGTTCGTGACGTATTTGTGACTGATTCCCAAGACCTTCTGAATCTAAAACTGTGGCAAAAGTTCCTAGTCACGAATGTGATTTTGGACAAAATGTTTCCCATTCTAATACGTCGAATAACGCAAGAAATCAGTGATTCAAAATATGTATAGAAATTAATGTGGGAAGATAACTTGGTGATGATAATAATCTCAGGAAAATTTCTATTTTGAATCAAACATTTTCAATGAAGCGAATATCGGACTGGATAAAATTTTTGCTTCAAAGACCCACGTAGATCTACGTGTATGGGTACCCTGATGTTTCCATACATCTTAATTATCAAATTTCCTGGTGTCCTATTCAGCTCCACTAACAATTTGTTTTCTCCGTGAATCGCTCTGAAAAAATGTTATTGTTTCGTCAAATAAATGAAGCAGTTAAGACCACAATTTAATATCCCCTCGGATAAATACTATGTCGATTCCTTCTTAAATACGTCATTTTCCATAATAAAGGGCATGAAGTAGGATTCATTAATTTTGTACCTTTACTTCATAACTTTTTCCGGGTCACTACACCCATATTAAGAGGTTTAATGAACATCTGCTAGGTTAAGGAGTGGGCATTATATATTTATTATGTTTAATGAAGTCTGGCGGAGCCATCCATCAACCCATCCATCCACCCATGCTTTCAACGATCCATTTATCAAACTATTTATCACACTGTCAACTTCGTATATTTTTGTCTCTCCGTCCATCCATCCATCCATCCATCCACCTATCCATCCATAATGAAGATGTCTATTAAAACTATGGATAATATACAAAACAAAACACACACAAAAAAAAAAGCAAACTTGAAAGTAAGAGACACCAAATAATGAAATTTATAAAACTTTCTTTGTTTATAATTTAATATGTCACCCCCAACCCCCCCCCCCCCCCGTTTTTAAAAAAAACCAATTATCAAGCAGGAAATGATGAAGTTAATACCTGTTAACAAGAATTCTATGATTTTGTTTCTTTATTATTTACTGTCATGCCCATATCGATTTGATAAGCTTTGTTGTTGTTGTTGTTGTTATTTGTTTTTTTAAACAAATTTCAGCGATTGATTTAATAATTGATTGACTTATCTATCTATGATCAAAATGTTTGTTGACATGATAGGTTGGTTGATTGATTAGTGTATTAAAAGTGGCAAGCAACTGCAGTCTCTATCATTGTAACCATACACTACACACTGTTGGCCAAACACCGTGTGCAAACATTAATAAGCTTGACATAACAGAACTAGCCGCAATGTACTATCTCCAAGTCACTAAATACGATTACGATATCGATTCCGAGCCAACAAATTCCGTCTAACGAGTAAAAAATACCCAGAGGTGAGCTAGAAACTGACGGACTGAGACAGGAAGACCAATGGAGGGCGGAAAAAGAAGAATGAAAGAAAGAAAGAAAATTACAGAGAAAGAAAGAAAGGAGAGAAGAAAGAGAAAGAAAAAATGAATGAAAGAAAGAACGAAAGAGAGACAGACGGACAGACTGAAAAAAAGAAAGAAAGAGAGAGTGAAATAGAAAGAATGACAGAAAGCAGACAGAAAGGAAGAAAGTCAGAAAGAAAGAAAGAAGAAAAGAGAGCATGAAAGTAAGAAAGAAAAAGAAAGAAGGAAAGAAAGAAGAAAAGAGCGAATGAAAGTAAGAAAGAAAATGAAAGAAGGAAAGAAAGAAAGAAGAAAAGAGAGAATGAAAGTAAGAAAGAAAATGAAAGAAGGAAAGAAAGAAGAAAAGAGAGAATGAAAGTAAGAAAGAAAATGAAAGAAGGAAAGAAAGAAGAAAAGAGAGAATGAAAGTAAGAAAGAAAAAGAAAGAAGGAAAGAAAGAAGAAAAGAGAGAATGAAAGTAAGAAAGAAAATGAAAGAAGGCAAGAAAGAAGAAAAGAGAGAATGAAAGTAAGAAAGAAAAAGAAAGAAAGAATGAACGGAAGATAAAACAATCAGCACATCCTCCTTACGTAAAACCGTGAATTTCACACCTCTCATGTTTGTTTTCCTAAAATTCCCCACACCTGCTCAAAAGCCAGCCTTTTGCCAGTGTTTATTTTGGAATGAACAAGAAATAAAATATATGTAAATAAACACATTGACGCAGCAAAGAGAAATCACATTACAATGTTGTGTGATGTTCCCTGTTGTTGCTGTTTACTCGTGATATTTACCGTGAAAAACATTCCCATATCGTGCTGTTTGGATAATAAACGTGTTTTTATTTACAATTCATCAGCTTTGTCTATAAATAAATTATGTCGACAATATATTATTAACTGCCTTCATTAATGCGTATGGGCATATGTGTATCATCAAACAATGACGGGATCCCGAGTTGTAAAAAAGAAGAAAATATTCGAGAGGAGCGATGTAACAGCAAAACGTAAATCCACGAATATTATATCCATGGTGTCCGGCGCAAACCGGCCAGGTCCAAAAATTTCATATTACTTTATATCGTACCAATTTATGAAGCATGGAATCCTGCATCATAATATGTAAAAGTAGCTGTTACCGTTACCCAGTAGAAATACTCAAAATAAGCATGTGATCAAACCGGCTAGGTCCATTTCCCATTAGTTTTAGCGGCAGTTTCTTGTTTCTCCTGTAAAATTTGCTGATTTCGACTTGGCCGGTTTGCTCCTGACACCATCGTTGACCCTGACATGTGAAGGAGAGCTGTAAATTACATATCCAGATCTATATCCATTCATTTGCCGGCCCTCGTTAAAAAGTGGTTTATGGCAGAGATTTAAGAGTACAGGTGTTGATTACCATTCCAGTATTGGAAAGATGAAGTTAATACAATTGTATTTTTATTTTCTGTCTCTCTCTCTCTCTTTCTCTCTCTCTCTCTCTATCTCTATCTCTTTCTCTGCACCAGGCCATCTCTTTATCTATCCATCCTTCATACATTCACTTCACCCCTCTCCCCCTTCACCATTATCAAATTACAATTTAATAAACGGAAACAAAATCTCCAAAATATCTACAAATTCATCACCCTCTCTCTCTCTCTCTCTCTCTCTCTCTCTCTCTCTCTCTCTCTCTCTCTCTCTCTCTCTCTCTCTCCCGCTCTTCCTCTCTCTCTCTTCACCTGGCCATTTCTTCATACATTCATTCTTGTCCCACCCACCCAGGCCTCCAACCATTATCAAATTACAATTTAATATAACAATGAAAGGAAATCTCCTCATATCTACAAGCGCACACTCATTATTATTGCCTTTTTAATTGCATTTTTGTTCTTCTCATTGTAGTTGTTTTTTTTTCTCCACATATCCCAACATTATTAATTGCCAGCAAATCAGCAGGTGGGAATACCACGCGTAAAGATAGGCTGTCTGGCTGTTCTAAAACTGGCTCGGTGGGAATTTGGGTCAAAACAGGTCAATATGGTATCTCATTGAATAACAGCATTACTGCTCACAGCATTCACACTATTGATTACAAGGCGTGAAAATTGCACAGCCCTGCCGTGTCACGGAAAAAAGACCGCGTATTAATAGAGGCCAATGTAGGTCAAACTGACTTCCTTTTGGGTATCACATTTTTATAGAATGAAATGGACTTTATCTTTGTACCTGCGTTATAATTTTGTACAATTAATAGTTTCCTTTGGTCATCTCAAAATGGTAATTAAACAAAGCGTGAAACAGCGCACAATGCAACATGTTTTCATGCATTTCATGTGAAATATTAATTGTTTATGGCGTACAAGGCCTTTTACATAACACGACGTAGTTATGAACTACAGTGGGTCACAGTGACCCTCTGGTAAAGTGAAAACTTGAAAGTAGAATAAAAATAACACTTGGCTGCCTGAAATGGCTTCCACGATGACGTTAGCAGGTCCTTGATCTAGATCTAGCCTTTTCCATTGTAATATTTAACACTTTGACACTTTAAACTGTTATGGTTTCAGTGATGACTTCCTTGTGAAGTCAAAACTGGAAGAAGAATAGAAAGTCTGCTTGGTATGACTTGGACACGACGTTAACAAGTCATTGTAATAACAGAGATAGATCTACTGTAATTGTTGTCTTGTCATCTTAAATTTTTATACTACTGTATTTGTCGTCTTTTTATCTTAAATTTTTATACTACTGTATTTGTCGTCTTTTTATCTTAAATTTTTATAGACTTTCAGTGATGATCTTATGAAGTGAAAATTCAAATAAGAATATAAAAAAACAAAAATAGGATACCAGGTGCATAGAATGACTCGGATATGATGTTAATAAGCTGATAATATTAGATACACATCTACTGTACTTAGAGACATTTCCCCACTTTAAATTTTTTGTAGTTTCAGTGATGAACAGTGGTAGAATTATAAAGTAGGCCTATTGTGTTGGGACAGAGTGGGGCGTTAACCGCTGATCCTCCAGTGCCCGGCCTTCCATATCTGAAACACGTCGCCAGAGCCAAATGTTTTATAATTGGAGCATTTCTTAATTTATCAACAAAGTAAATGCTTTTTGGGATAAATGTTTATAAATCTGTATTCATTTGACCAATTTAAATTAATTTTGCAAGATTCAGAGTTCTTATTTTGGCTAAAGGAATGTATGTCTGAGAATTAGAGGGTTAAGTATTGATAATAATAGATATAATTTATATATGTATCCATTGTATTTAGAGTCTTCGATACTAACTGTGAAGAACGGATGGTATATCTAAATAAAGTGTTGTGTAGTGACAGGATGGGAGATGAATGATAAATAGACATAGCCTAATAGTTTTCATGTCACCAGTGTAATGGAAATCAGTGGGAATGTCAGTGAGATAAAATTCTATTGACATATGCCATCAATGCATTAATGATGCATGACATAGGAAAAGTGCTGCGATGGAGAAAACAAGCAGAACTCTCAGAACTTTCCCCCCTCCCCCCCCCCCCCTTTCCGGCCCTCAGACATCACCTCTAAATATACTCGGAAATAGATCTATGACTGACCATGAGTCCCATCATATTTGAAGTCCAATGTCATTCAAGATGTATTGTTAGAAAACTCTCACAGGGGTATAGATCCAAGCCTAGATCTAATAATATTGAAGTTTCGATTCATTACCGTTATTGGCAAGTGTGTGTCGCTGCGTAAATTGGCCTACATAACCTAACACAAACAACCAAACCACAAACAGTACAGAGATCAAACAGTAAACCAACTTACCTGACAGGAATTCCCTTACGTTGGTCCTATGAGCACGCAGTTCCTTGCTATCAGTAAGCTAGTCACAAGAACACGCTCAGCTGATGACAAGGTGACCCTTGTGTTCAATATATTATGGCACACGGCAGTGTCCTCCTTAGACGACGAAAACCCAAACAACGGTGCCCTCGTGTCGCTGTGAACTTCGCACAATGTTGTTAGTGGCTATCAACACAGTGTGGCAGTCCAATACTAGACGATAACTGAGCGAGGTAGTTACCTGTCAGCACATTTGGTTCCTGTGAGATATCGCCACGAGCATGAATGTAAAATTCACAATTCACAGCACGCGGGCTTCAGTTTCTAATTCTTCAGTAAATATTGTTCGTACGACTTAACTAAAAACCACAAGCGTTTTTCACAGCTGAGACGGCGCGTTGGTTTATTAGTACACAGCAGACGTAACTTATCGTTAAATAGACCGGACGAAACCAGAATTATGAAGCATTTACAATCCAAATCTAAATAAAAACAACAAAACTATAGGATTGGCGTAAACACAAAAGCACCTTCAATAGAATCTACCTTGAGATCTGACACGGTTAGCACTGCTATACAGACAGACGTACAGACTGACAGACTAGCGGGCTGAGCGGCTGGTAGCAGAAGCGAATGCATGCACTGTTTAGGCGGGTGTAATATCGCTCGTCGCGCGCGTCCTCAATATGGCACTCGGTGTTTTCTCTGGCGTCGCCGCGACCTCGCCAAGTTCACCACTAGTTGGCACAGAAATACCAGCTGGCCATGCCAGAAGCCAGACATTCCTAGACTGTCTCACATGCGTTTTTTTTTTTCTTTTTTTAACCCAAGAAAAATAAACAATTCCCAAAATGACGGTGAAAAGAGATTTATTTTAATGAAATTATCTTTCAACCAGAACAATTTTTATCGTAATTTTTTTGTCTTGTTTAATGTTTAAAATGTGTTATTGAAATAGAATATTTTTGTAATGTTTTTTTCAACCCACAAAAATAAACATTTCACATAGTGGTAAAAACTTTGGCGACAAGTTTTGATGAAACCGTCTTCAAACTAGAACCTTTCGCATTTCCAATATGTCTCAGTCATGCCATCAACATGTTTATTTACTATAGTATAATTTTTTAATAGTATTTTCTTTCATGATTGTTTCTTTTAATCCTTGAAAAATAAAGATTTTTCATGATGGTGAAAGGGCAGAGATTTTAATTATTTAAAAGTATGCTAGAGTCTATGTAAATAGTGGTAATCAACTTAGCAAATACACCAGTAGAAGGCTGTACAATAAATACCGGAGGTTACGTATATAAAATGGCAAAGTGTACAAATAAAAGGTTATTCAGCAAAAGCCGATGGAGGTAAAAATTGGCATACAATCATTAAGAGAACACCAAATGAGAATATGTATGTTAAAATGACGGACCGTTAAAGAGAAAGAAAACTGGCACAATACATCTCTAAAAACGGTATAATATTAAGTCGTGTCTGCAAGACATCAAAAGGTCATTTAAAAGATAAATAATCGATTTGACAACAATTTTAATTATACCGTCTTCCAGACAGAAAATTTTATTGTATTTCTTTTACATCTCAGATTAGTCATCAAAATGTTAGGCTACAATAATTTTTAAGTAATTTTTTTTTGTTAAACCACACAAAAAATAAACATTTTTCGAGATGGCGAAAGGAGATAGATTTTACATAAACTATCTTCCAATTATTACATTTTATGATATTTGTTTTGGAGTGGGTCAAAATATTGAACATTGGGACTGTATAGACAAAATGGGATTTACAATTTCAATTCTTAATTTCTCCATAACTAGTGGACAGGTTGCCCTTTAAATTTGCACATGTGTCATTGAATCTATGTTCTCTAATGTTATAATGGTCACTTTGGGGTAGATGTGATTTCTTTTTTTTTTTTCAGCAAGAGTAATTAGGAAGCTGTTAAGGCCTTTTTGTTTTTGACACATGTTTACAATTTCAATTCTTAATTCTCCATACCCAGAGAACAGATTGCCCTCAAAATTTGCACATGCATCATTGAATCTATAGATTTATTGGAAATATGGCGTTGTAACTCTCTTTGCATACTAATTCTTGACTTGTATGCAAAATTTCAGCTGGTTTCAAAGTACATTTTTCAGAGAATTGTTAATTAAAATAATTATGTAAACATTCAATATGGCCGCCGTTACCATAGCAACCGCAAACTTTAAACACAGCCATTTGAATTCATTTTTCAAACACATTGTCACTATGGTTCACCACCCCAAAAATTAAAGGAAATTTATAGGAAAGCGAAGAAAATAGTCATTTTTAGGTGCTCCACCCTTTAAGCCATCCATAGTCCACATGTTTATTGTAATAGATATGCGGCGGGTCAAAATTAACTATGCCATCATCTGGAAAAAAAAAGTGGATAAATTTGAAAAGTCGGAAAGATTAAATAAACAGAATTTTTTAAAAAGAAAGTCAAAGCCCCTAAATACAAAAAGGTCGAATGAAATGCTGAAGCAAAAAAGGTCGAAAGGTCTTTTTTGTTGTTGTTTTTTTTCTATTTGTTTTGTTTTATTTTCTCATAAAATTTAACTAAAAATTGAAACTCTTCTCTATTTCTAAAGATTTAACGAATGAATCATTCAAGCCAAAGGTGTTTTGTTTGTTTTTGGACTGTTTTTTTTTCTTTTTCTCTCTAATTCAGATATCTCTGGAGTGTATTCATACCTGCGCTGGGTTGAAGCTTAAGAGTAGGAATTTCAACACCCGTCTTGAAAATATGCCATTAGATTTTCATGCCTCGTTTCTCCTGGGCTAGACAAAATACCACATTTCATTGGATTTTTATAGTAACGTTGTGTAAACACTTAAACGTAGAGCTCTGTTAATTTGAATGCTCTTTCCATGTAAAGGAAATAAAAAGTGATTGAGTGAGTGTGTGATAGAGTGAGTGAGTGAGTGAGTGAGTGAGTGAGTTAGTGAGTGAGTGAGTGAGTGAGTGAGTGAGTGAGTGAGAGTGAGTGAGTGAGTGAGTGAGTGAGTGAGTGAGAGTGAGCGAGTGAGAGTGAGTGAGTGAGAGTGAGTGGGTGAGTGAGTGAGAGTGAGTGAGTGAGTGAGTGAGTGAGTGAGTGAGTGAATGAGTGAGTGAGTGAGTGAGAGTGAGTGAGTGAGTGAGTGAGTGAGTGAGTAAGAGTGAGTGAATGAGTGAGTGAGTGAGCAGTCAATCAGTGACTAAGTCATCAATCAATCAATTTATTAATCATTCTATCAATCAGTCCACCAGCCATTTCTGTCTATAGATTCAAGTCAGAAGATCCCTGTGCGCCGCAGAAAATTTTACAGTCTATTTCGTCCACTTGTTTTGTCTGTGGAGCGACCTTCAAAGAAAGCCACTTTCATTAAGATTCTTGGAAGTTGATGTGTGAGTGCGTGTGTCTGTGTGCCTGTGTGTCTGTATGAGAACGCTAATGTACTTTATTAGCCTGAAATAGCTGTGACTTAACAGTCGTTACCTTTAAATGTATAGAGTTCGTCTTTTTTTTTTTTTTTGTCGTTTTTTTTTTTAATGGCATTCCCAAGCATAATCAATATACTGTAATACCATGCGGCAATATGTACAATTTGGCAACTGAAACAAACAAGTTGCCAGTTTTTATGTTCTCTTCAGTCCAAGCGAGAGACAAAAATGCGAGGGAGCCACGAGATCAAATAATGAGTTCAGTTTTCTAGAGAGCACAACAGTTGCAAAAAGACAGTGGGTGTTTTGGGGGTTGGGGGAGAGGGGTAGGGGCGGCAAGACATGAGGAAAATGGTTGTATGAAGACAATTTTCTGATTCTCGTGGGCTTGTATTGGTTGTCTCTGTGTTTGGTTCACCGGTCCAACTAATAGTTCCTAAGGCAAGTGGTGCACTGAGACAAGTCTATTTTGCCCCGCTTTTGTCTCAGACCTGAACTTAAGTTTGAACAATGAGACTAGAAAGGATAAGATGAGACATTGTTTTCTTGGCACCACTAAATAACCCGTGTACACAATTTGCGCGCTGATCGGGAAGGGGGGCGGGGCCCATGGTACATAGTATGAAAAGAGTTTTCCCCCAGCGATTGGGGTTATAATTCCATAATAAGGGACGTCAATCAAGGCATATGTCGATAGTTGAACAGTGAACCAAATTCAATATTTTCCTTATTTGGCTTCGTAAAATACGGCACTTCTCATGACTTCTGCGCGTTTGCTGCTAGATGGCGGTGCGAAATTTGTGCACGCTAAAAGCACCATCTGTCTTATCTTATCAATTCTAGTATCTTTGGTTTGAATCAACCAGCTAGACAGAATGGTGTCAGTCTCACCAGTGCGCGAGGTACAATTTCCATAGCCCACAAAACCGAGGCAAAACAATCTTGACTCCGGGGACGAGATGGTCTAGAGGCAAGGTGATCGCCTCTCACGCCGAAGGTACCGGGTTCGAGCCCCGGTCAGTGCAGGCCTGTTTGAATTTCTTCGGGGGAAAAAAAGTCCCGTCCTTGATCCTATGATAGCAGTGATAGAGCACCTGGTCTTCTCGGATAAGAACGAAAAACTCGGAGGGCCCGTGTGCACATTGCGCACGTTAGAAATACCTTGGCGCTTGGAAATCGAGAAGAGCAGGCCGTACAAGGCCGCTGCCTGGGCATACTTTTTTTTTAAATCCCTACCACAAAAGCACACACAAAGACATTAACAAGAAAAATAAATTCAAGAAAAGTGAGGTGTAAATGCCAAGGGCAGCGATCCTCCTAAAGTGAAGACCTAGACACAAACTTGACTCTATGCGCTGCTGGCGTAGGTGTTTCCATGGATCTGTCTGCCATTCCAACCTTACGTGTGTCTATGTATTATCTGATTTACTTGTTGACAAGCTTATTTAGTCATGCATTTCTGTATTATTTTGTTCTATTGTAAGTCCTGCCATCTGTTTACTTTCAGATGTCCGTGGAATTGTCCAGACTCTGTACATCTATACTATACATTTAAAGTCGGATGCGTGAGAAACATGAGAGAGAGAGAGAGAGAGGAAGTGGGAGAAACAGAGAGAAAGAGAGGCAAAGAGGGAAAGACAGAGAGTGAAAGAGAGAGGAAGACACAAGAGAAAAAACAGTAGAAAAGGCAGAGAGAACGATAAAGAGGAAGAGACAGAAAAAGGGAGAGAAAGCCTTATAACAAAAAAGAGAGAGACAGAGAGGGAAAGCAAAAGATAAAGAGAGAGAGAGAGAGAAAACAAACAAAGTAGCAATTCTATCACCCTGACATGTTTTTCCAGCCTGCCAATGAATGTGCCATTTTTTACTATGTTTAAACGAAAATACAATCAAATTCGCCTATTTCTGCATCCTTTCACACCTATAAATTCGTTCCCCTTTAAACGTATTTACCAGAAAATTTATTCATCAACCGACACCCCGGGTCCTGATGAGATTTCTCTCTTCTAACCTCCCTCCAAAATAAAAAGAAAGCTGTCAACTCTTCCACGGGGGCCATCCATATAATATGTATACTCGGAGGGGAGGGAGGCAGGGTTTTGTCTGGACCTAGCGTGTGAGAGGCGTACTTGAAGAGTGTGGAGAAAGGGGTGAGTTCTGGGGAACATATGTTCGCTTTGGCGTTACGCTTAGATTGTTAAGGGACCGTGGTGTTTTGCATAGTAAGGTCTAGGCGAACTCCAATCACAAGTCAGTATTTTCTCTATTTGACTTTGTAATTATCCTACGGTCCCCTAACATCAGCTGCTTATGAGAAAGATGTATGTAAACACTTTTGGTTTTATATACTTTTTCTAAAACAAAAATGTTGTAGTGTTGTATAAAACTCAAATATAGACTATCTATCGAATGCAACAGTCAAATGGTCTATGCAAAATGCCCCTTGAAGTTTTCAAATAACCAGGCCTTATCATGGGAATTCACCATTCTAAATGGTCATTGATCTACAGACAGATAGACAGATAGACGGATGGACTGTTGAATGGATGGATGGATGGACAGATGGACGAATGGACAGGACAGGCAGACAGACGAACAGACAGATTTATAAACCTTTTGATTTGAATATTCACTCATGACCAAGGAGGTTGGGGGAGGGGGGGTGTGGCCAAGGGTATGAAAAGCGTACAATCGCGAGGAGGTCAGGTAAACAGTCGCCAAAACCAAGACAGCGCACTTTATAGATGCTCCCCTCCTTCTTTCCTCCCCCCCCCCCCCCTCAAGGTTCATACTTGAGAACAGACATTACCTCACCACGGATTCCACTTAACTTGAAATAATACGATTTCGCACCAGCGATCTCTCCAGAATACTGAGAAATTTCACCTGCCAAAGCTCGGGTCATGTCGTTAAAAAAAAAATTAACAGGCTATGCCAAATTCCCTCTGTCTGAAGTGCATTTTTTTAATACATATATAAAATTTATAAACAGAGCCACGGGCAGAATTTGGCGTCATTTTCAACGTACTTAAGAAACAATCTGACTGAATTTACACCCCAAGACACGTTGGTCCAGAGGCAAGGTCGGAGGTACCGGGTTCATTTCCCGGTCGCTGCAGGCATGTTGGAATTTTGGATGGAAAATTCCTGTCTCTGATCCTATGGTAGGCAGGATCGAGCACCTAGTCTTCTCGGATAAAGACGAAAAATTCGGAGAGCCCGTGTGCACGTCACGCACGTCAAAAATACCTTGGCAGTAGGAAATCGAGAAGAGAAGACCTAATAAGGCCTCTGCCGGGACAAAATTAAAAAAAAAAAAAAAGAGAATAAAATATTAACAAACAAACAAACAAACAAACAAACAAACAAACAAAAAAAGAAAAGTGAAGTGCAAATGCCATGGGCAGCGAACCTCCTAAACTAAAGATCTAAACCAATTTACACCCGAAAGAAAAACCTATAACCAAATAGTTTACTTTCGACCCAGAATTTGCTTGGGGGAGGGAAGAGGGAGAGAGAGGGTTAATATATTTCAATTTACTCTCGCTGTTGCCGTGAGCAACGCACCTGCATTCCTCCACTATTACTCATCCCTGCCGTGAAAAAAAAAAGAAGAAAAGATCTCACGAGGATGTCAACTGGAGCTATGCATGAAGGCAGCAGGCCCCGCGCGCGTACGCGTGCGTCTAGTCTATTTTTATCGGCTGAGACGCTTACTCAAAACTTAGTCATACCAGTGCAGGGCTTGATCAGGGTCGTGATCTGATCCCATTGGGATCTCATCCCATTGTCGTACAGACAAACAGACAGAATTTGTGTTGGGACTAATAACAAATTGTATTATTCCATACGAATAATCGGAAATCATTAATCCGATAAGTGACACTTTTTCCAACACCCGAGCGTCAGCGTTGTTAGTGTTATAAGGGGCGTATGGTTACTATGGCGACTCGATTTTTGTTGTTGTTGTTTTAAATTGCGATATTGGGCACGTTTGTAGCCCTTGACAGCTCATAGGTTGTTTCATAAGTCTGGGGTTAAATTATGAAAAGTAAGGGTCAAATGGCGTTGTTGTTGTTGTTGTTTTTTAAATAGCATAACCATTGTCTAACAAAGAATCCAGTGGTTGGAGGACGCTTCTGGTAGGATCTCCTTCTGTCCTATCGTTTTGTTATATTCTGCCTATCCGTCTTTGCTCCTTCCTATGTAATGGCCGTTATCTGGTCGATTTACTTTCTCCGAACTCAAACTCAAAGGGAGAAAGAATTTTTTTATTTTTTTTGCTGTCCCTGAAAAAAATTTGTATAAACCGAGTTACGATAGTTTACACGAGACTCTCGGTGTGCAAGGACCAGGTGACTTGGCGCTAGACAAGCGGAAGTATCGTTTTTCTTGCTTCTTCCCTTCAGGTAATTCACACTACTTGGTGGTGCTATTTGCAACCAGGCTTAGAACAGAACAGAATAGCATAGAATAGAACAGACTTTATTGAGTCGGAAGGAAATTTGTTCTGACATGTGCAAAATAACAGATTAAATAGAATACGTGCACACGAAATGCAGTTACTATGAGAAGCCAGATGTCCACTTTCCTCAACTTCCATTCAATACAATACACATGGCACATAGATCATAATATGCATTTTGTCAAAACAACTGTTTCACTCATTATATCTCTATAACAGGAGTGGCCAAACTTGCTTACTGTATGAGCCACATAAAATAAACTTCAGAATGTTCGAGAGCCACAAGATATGAACAAAAATTGCACACACATTTTCATTGTTACTTACGGTACACATTTTTTACAACAACAAAGAAAAAAAACCCATATAAATATTAAGAAATACAATGCATGCAACAATATTTCCTCATATAATATGCAGTTTTTTAAATGTTAAATTGTACTAGTAGTCAGTAGTCGCAAAATCCACATACACAGCAAATGTTTTCAAAATCATGATTGGTGATTGTTTTAGCTATACTGGTACTGAACGTATTGAATGCAGTAATGAACTAAGGGGAACATCTAAGTAAAACGGGTGAATTTGCATTTCAGTAAAAAATTGGATTGCTATCTTTGTCAACCAACATAAATTATTTCAACCAGCCGCATATTGAAGATCAAAGAGTCACAATGTGGCTCACGAGTCGCGGTTGGCCACCCCTGTGCTATAACATCCTTCTGAAGAAAGTGTTGAATTTCCAAATTGTCTGCCCCATTGACTGCTTATGATCACCATCAACATTATCATCATCAACAACAACAACGCAAGAAAAGAAAAAAAAAAACTTTGAGACCTGGGTAGTGTCGAATAATTTAAAACCATTGGAGAGAATATTCTACAGAGGTCGATAATCGAGTATTCGAATACTCGTGACGAATACCCCAACATCAGACAGAACCAGAAAAAGAGAGAGAGAGAAAAGAAAAACACAACACCGGAAAGTAGAAGTGGAGCCGGGATGAGCATTGACATTTGACAGAAAGAAAGAAAGAATGAAAGAAAGGAAGAAGAGAAAGGTTGTCCCTGTCCACAGAGCCAGGTATTACTCACTCCACGATTTGTCATCGCCGTGCATGGCTGGATAATGCTGTCAGGTGTATAGACGTGAGGACAAAGGCATTGTGTTGTGTGGTTGATGTATAGACAGACAGACACACACACACACACTCGGGCGGATTGACAGATGGATGGACGGTCTCACGGGCGGGTGGATGGATGGACGGATGGATGGATTGCTAGATGGGTGGACGGACGAAACGATGGACAGATAGACAGACGGATGGACAGACAGATGGACGGACGCATGGATGGATGAATATGGATAGACAGACAGACAGATTTATAAATGCTTTGATTTGATCACTTACGCATAAGACAACAAAATTAACCCACCCCTCACTCACACCGACACAATATACAGTCAGTCAGACAGCATACTCACACACTCAGCTAATTATTGTTGCACCTCGTCACTCAATCACTCACGCATTTGCATATTCATTCACTCACTCACTCACTCGTTTGCATATTTATTAACTCACTTACTCATTTAAACATCCACTCATCATTCACTCACTCACTCACTCACTCACTCACTCACTCACTCACTCACTCACTCACTCACTCACTCACTCACTCACTCAATCACTCACTCACCTGCTCACTCACTCACTCACTCACTCACTCACTCACTCACTCACTCACTCATTTTCATATTCACTCAATCACTCACCCCTACTCACTCAGCCACTTTTATAGCATTTATTCACTTATTCCTTCGTTCACTCATCTTTCTCCCTAACCACTAACTCTGAACTCACTCTATGCCATATCAGCATGCTGAGAACTCACGTTCGCATTCACGTAAAACATAGAAAGCCCATATGTATAAAAAAAAAAAAAGACAGGTCACAAACAGACCCCAAAAAAATGATTGAATCTTTTATTTCCACCACTAATCAATGATCGATCTGTCTTAGTAAGATGCAAACAACCTGCTGTAGACGTGAGATGCCCTTTTTCAGTGGTGACATGAGGTACCGGGAATTTACTTTCAGACAGAAATACAGGAATGACTTATCAAACGATTTTTTTTTTTACATTGTTCACAAGAACACATCGCAGGTTCAGAGCAAGAAATGTTTATCTCAATTGTCACAAATTAGGAGATATTCGCTTCTTGCACTGAACCGATGGATATTCTCCCCTCCAAATTTAGGGGGAGCATTAGTTGTTGTTTATTTTTCTGTTGTTTTTTTTGTGTTTTTTTTTATTGAATTTTGGCATATTTAATTTTCGTAATGCATTTCAACTTTTAACTTTTTTTTATTGGTTGTTAGTTTTCAACTCAAAGAATGCCCTCGCCATTTAATTTTGTAAATACAAGACAACACCTGTAATTTTACTAATCCAACACCTGCTGGGTTTCACGAGCCTTGTCCTGCTCAACCTACTGCACTCAAAGCAGGACAGCCATTATTATTATTAAGTTCCACGTCGTGTTGTGACTGTTGCCATGACAACTGCTTTAAAAATTATCATTACTTTTGAACGAAAAATATTTTTGACTGTTGATGGAAGTTCTGTGTCCTGTCTTGTAAATGACGTATGTGTTGTGTCTGTCTGTGTGTGTGTGTGGTGTGTTGTTGTGTTTGCATGCATGTATGTATATGAGAGTGGATCATTATTGTCTTTTTCCCACTGTAAAGCGCATTGAGCCCGAACACTTTCTTCTGTTCAATTAGTTGTGGCTCAAAATCAACGAAAGTATCAAAAATATAGCGAACTTCAAGACCTTTTAATGTATGTCCGCGTACACCTTTACGTCTTTCCATGTGTAATATGAAATTTTGTAGAATTCAAGGCTCAGCGGTTAAAAGGCCTTTCATGATTACCATTGGAGGGTGTCCTTCCTTTATAATATGACTGTAACAATATGAACAAGATGTTGATCTGCAGGAAACACTAGAATGAAAAATGGGAAAAAATGCACAGAGCTGGGACAAAAAACTCACGACCTCCGCTCGTTGTATTTATGCTCTACCAGCTGAACCTCTTTCGCTATCAGACCCGGCCATTGAATTCAGTGTTACCTAGCTCGTCACAGATAATTCCTTTTGCATCTTGTTTGATATGAAAATAGGTTGTTTCTTTAACAGGTTTTGTCTAACCAAGTGAGTCATCCCATTCCGGCTAGCTCTTGTTGGCCAATAAAAAAAAAAAACCCACATTAATTTAGCAAAATTATTCTATTCGCGGAAACAAAGCATTTCTAATGCTAAATTTTTGTAGCGATGAGGGAGGTCTGAATGCAATAAATAAACACAAAGAAGGTAAAGAAACAACACGATTATTATTATTATTATTAGATCAGAAATTGCAATTCAGTAAAGATATCGTCAGCCTTAAGGTGATGAGAAATACCGACCTTTATCTATTTCATGTAATCTATTCAAACACTTTTATCCTTTAAGATGTACAATAATGCCATTTTATGTTTTCACCTGAAATATTTATTGGATAGTTTGTTTTGTTTCTCCAGTCAAGTTCTTACACCGTGCATGTTCTTTTTTTCCACATTCCTCCCCCCTCACCCTTTCAAGGTCAAATATTTTGATTTTTTGAGTCTCCAGTTTCGATCTGGAAGTTCAGATAAGGTTAACACTCTAACGCCTAAACCAAGATCGTCGACTCAAAAACTGCAAAAAAAAAAAAAAAAATCTGATGAAAGTCAATGTGCCTACGCATTTTGTTGAGCTAATCATCAAAATATTTATCACGCAAAACTGTTTGATACTAAGCTTTTCCCTACGTCCTGGGTAGTAACAAAAATCAGCCAAATATTGCATAATTACACCCCGACCCTTACATTTTCTGTGTTCTTCAAATCACACGCCAGCAACGACTGGGTATCATTCAAATTTTGTTCTGCGAAATTTTCTTTTGTTTATTTATGTTTACTTTTTAATACTATAGAATTGTTTTCCAAAAAAAATACAGCATTGGGAACTGAGGTGATGTATTTCAAATATAGAACGCCCGGCGTTGGAGGGTTAAATAATTCCGAGGACAACTCACACGTTGGTATGTAACATTTGAGGTTATTTGAGTTATCTTACAGCTCATCTTTTCAATATGTGTTGGCGTGCATGAATTTCTGAATTACTCAGTGGAACTGGGCAATGCAGCTGCTTTCTGTGTTGTGAATCATCCAATAGGTATAT
>OZ007580.1:40735884-40800884 GCA_963931925.1 Onchidella celtica | reverse complement strand
TAGAGAAAGAGACAGAGACAGAGACACAGAGAGACCCAGAGACACAAAGAGAGAGAGAGACACACACACACAGGAGACAGACACACAGACGAACACACAAAGAGAATGCAAGAGAGAAACAGACACAAGAGAATGTGTGTGTGTGTGTATGTAGAGGTGTGTGTGTGTGTGTGTGTGTGTGATAAATATATATTTGAGTGTTTGGTCGGACTTGTCTTTGGGCTTGTCTTGCAAGTGTGTGCGCGTGTCATTAGGAGTTTGATCGTTTGTTGATTTTTTTTGTTTTGTTCTGGGGCGTCAACAGGTTAGTTTACGTGGTTTTTAAAATTTTTTTGCTGTGATAATTGTCTTGCTAACGCGGTTGTCATATGTATATAGTGTGAAAATAGGGCAGTTATTGACCTTCGAGGGTCAGGCTTCAAGATAAAGGACAAAAAGGGTAACAAAATGACATTGGGTCAAAACTGAGCTCTTGATATAAGTGGCATCTTAAATCATTTCTAAACATTGTCTCAAAAGCATTTAATGATTTATACATCCAAAGTATTTTGAAAAGTATTTTCTAATCCCCATCGTGTTACGTTTTGCAACCATCGACTGTTATGACATTCTTTTACATTTGCTTCGGTTTGTGTACATGTGAAAGCTGCGAGAGAGTTTGACTAACTTTGTTCTGACATTTTGAAACTATCGCTGTTTCAACTGCCAATTGCGAAAGAAGTTTCTCAAAACTTAAATGAATCAAAACGAATCGGATATCTACAATGAACGAAGAAAGACTGATTAACCTAACAATACAGGCAGCTGAGAGAAATTTCAATGTAGATTTCAATAAGTTTGCAGAAATTAAAACCAAGCGATATTATACCTATTTGAGTATCCTAAGATTAAATGCATTTTATTTTAATTATACTTTTCTTAAAATACAGTACAAGTGCTTGGGGAATGGGGGCGGGGGGGGGGGTCAATACTGGACTGGTGAAAGGGACTCAGCCAGTGAAAACAGTCCACAATTCAGTGGACGCAATATCTGCCTCACCACGGGCGCTGGCAACCCGCGATACTCCACTGTACGTGAGGGAGAGAACATAGAGAACGCTTCAAGCGTAAGAAAGTTAACACCTTCAGACAAGCGCATTTTAAGAAAACGCCCGTTGCTGCCGAGGATGCACAAAGATGAAGCTCGGGAAAGCAGGCGCTTCGCCAGTCATAACACATTCTCGTGTTTTAAGATTGGAGTCGACACCCATTTTGTTGCATCAGAGGATGGAAAAGTGCAAGTAACTACATACTGCATTACACAGCAAGTCGCCTCAAAGCCTGAAAAAGAATTCCCTTTCAATATTTTTGAGTTTATAAGCGGCGCTCGACGCAGCAAGATTTATAATAGGTGTGTTTTCCATGTGGAATACTTCTTGAAGCTGTAAAGCGCTGAACTGCTAGCTTTCTCGTCCTTGAAGGGTTCTCTATATTCTCTCCCTGGTGATAATTGTAGTTTTACTCTTGTAAAAATCAAGAGCACAGGGTGATTCTATTCCGCTACAACTCAAAATCTACATTTTCTGCCATCTTTTATACGACCAATCCTGCGGTCAACAATATGTGTTTTGACACGCTGTGTTCCGACAAGACAATAAACAAACCCGGCCTTTTACAATTGAAACATTAAATTTTTATTTGCTACAGCAATAAGAACTCCGCCAACAGAGACAATAGACAATATCATCCCACTCTCTCGTGAACTTTGCAAATGCTCAACACTTACTGTTGTTATTGTTGTTGTGCACTGAATTCTGTTTAGAGAAATTAAAATAAGTGAATCAAAAAAAATAAAAAAAATAGTGGCACGGGGACTCCAGCACACACTACCCTACCTAGCACAGATGTGCCGTGTGACTATGTGGTTGCGAGAGCACTTTTCCCATGACATGGACGATCCTAAGTCTAATACACTAAAGTACCAGTTGCCCCTTAAGATCTAAGGAAATAGGTTCTAATCCGTATGTTTTGTCCGGCCTACCCCCGACCAAACTCCACCCCAACTCTCAGTCCCTCAGAAGCGCCTTAAGGGAGGAAACTCGCCAGACCCTAAGCTTTACAGACTAGTTGGGCATGACTAGCCGTGCGAGTACCTTGGTCGACCGCCGACCTCGACGCTACATGGAAGCAGGAGCCAGTGACCACCCAGGTTTCCCACGAGTGGCTGTTCTGTACTATAAATAAATTTTGGTTTTTCTTATATGACACAGAATCCATACATTGTCTGCCGTTATGGGTTTGACCTCATGATGCATAAACTCAGGTATTAAATCCATCCCTTTATTAAAACTATTAAAACCATCTTGTTTTAATTCAAACGTTTAAGCTTATTAATATTTTTTAAGATAAATGTCCCTCATACAGTCTAGTTTCATAATTTTGCATTCTCAAAAAGACTATACAGCCATCACATGATTATCGTCCTTTGCCCTTGACACAATCTTAGTTTTTCCTACAAATCGGAAGCAGAAGTGGGAATCGATACCCTTATATATTCTCATTGAAGAAAATGTCACAACTAATTATTATTGGATACTTTCTCTTATTTTCTAGTAAATGTGAAACTTTTCACTTGCATTTACATTTTCTTCCTCTGGTTTACAAGTTTGAATAAAAAATAAAATAGGCCTAACAAAACATTAAAATGATTTCATAATAGTTTTATGTCTGACATTATAAGAAAGTCCCTATTTAGGATTCCAAATTCGATACCAAATAGACATATCCATTACCAAAGAGTAGACCTCACCACCTTTACCACTAAAAATCCCATAACTTCTAAATGTTGATATACGTCGTCGGTGTCGTGGCCAAACCGCCTATTTAATGAAAACAAAATTTTACAGTAGAGATGAAATATTTATCAGGCTTGTCAGGCTTGTCAGGCTTGTCAGGCTTGTCAGACCTCACCACCCTTAACACTAAAAATCTTATAACCTCTAAATTATGATATATTACGTTGATGTCATAATCAAACCACTTATCTCGTAGAAACAAAGTTTTACAAGAGACTTGTCAGACTTTTTGGACTTGTGCAACGGATTTCTTAGACTTGTGGAACCTTTGTAGCTGACTTGTCGAACTTGTCGAACCTGTGCCACTGACTTTTTAAAATTGTCAGACTTTCAGACTTATTCGTAATGCGGGCTTGTTTGACTTGTCAGTCTTGTGCCATGGCATGGACAGAATTGTGGGATTCACTTTTTGGACTTGTGCAGCAGACTTGTCTGACTTGTGCAGTGGACTTGTCGTACTTGTCGAAGCTGTGATCCGAACTTCTTGGACTTGTCGGACTTCTACGACGAACTTGTCTAACTTGTTCTGCGGACTTGTTAGACTTGTGCATCGAACTTGCCAGACTTGTCGGATTTATTCGGATGATTTGTCAGATTTGTTGCGCTGGTGCGGGTTTGTCGAATTGGTGTGACGGACCTTTTTGACTTCTTGGACTTGTGGGACGAGCTTGTTGGGCTTGTCAAATTTGTCCCCCGGGCATGTCAGACTTTTTCGGCCAACTTGTTGGATTTGGGTATCGGACTTGTCGGAATTTTTTGGCCAGCTTGTTAAACTTCTGCATCAGACTTTTGAAAATTTTTTGGCCAACTTGTTGGACTCGTGCGTCAGACTTGTCGGATTTTCGGCCAACTTGTCAGACTTTTTTTGGCCAACTTGTCAGACTTGCATGTCAGACTTGTCAGATATTTTTGGCCAACTTGTTGGGTTTGTGTGTAAGACTTATCAAAATATTTTGGCCAACTTGTCAGACTTGTGTGTCAAACTGATCGGAATTTTTCGGCCAATTCGTTAGATTTGTGCATCAGACTTGTTGCATTTTTTTTGGCCAATTTGTTAGACTTGTGCATGAGACTTGTCAGATTTCTTTGGTCAATGTGTTGAACTTGTGCATTTTCCTTGTTGAGGTTTTGCGCTTAACTTTTTGGTCTTGTTCGTCAGACTTGTCAGATATTTGATATTTTTGGCCAACTTGTTAGATTTGTGCGTCAGACTGGTCAAAAATTTTTGACCAACTTGTCAGAGTTGTGCGTCAAACTGATCGGAATTTTTCTGCCAATTTGTTGGACTAGTGCGTCAGGCTTATTGGATTTTTTTGGCCAACTTGTTAGACTTGTGCGTCAAACTGACCGGAATTTTCGGCCAATTTGTTAGACTTGTGCATGAGACTTGTTGGATTTTTTTGGTCAATGTGTTGAACTTGTGCGTTTTCCTTGTCGGGATTTTGCGGTTAACTTATTGGACTTCTGCATCTGAACTTGTCAGATGTTTGATATTTTTGGCCAACTTGTTGGAATTGTGCGTCAAACTGGTCAAAATATTTTGGCCAACTTATCAGACTTGTGCGTCAAAGTGATGGAAATTTTTCAGGAAACTTGTTGGACTAATGCTTCAGGCTTATTGAATTTTTTTGGCCAACTTGTCAGACTTGTGCGTCGGACATGTCAGACTTCTTCCGGCCAACTTCTTGGATTTACGTGTCAGATGTTTTTGGCCAACTTGTTGAACTTGTGCCTCGGACTTGTCGGATTTTTTTAGGGAAACTACTTGAACTTTTGCATTGGACTTGTCAGATTTTTGGGCCAACTTACTGGACCTGTGTGTTAGTCTTGTTGGATTTTTTGGCCAACTTTTTGACTTGTGCATTCGACTTGTCGGAAGTTTTCCGACCAACTTGTTGGACTTGCCCGTCTGACCAGATTTTTCCGGGCAACATGCTGTACTTGTGCATGAGACTTGTCAAACTTTTTGGTCAACTTGTCAGATGTGTGCATCAAACTGATTGGACTTTTTCAGCCAAATTATTGGACTTGTGCGTCAGACCTGTCAGACATTTTTGGCCAACTTGTTGGATTTGAACATCAGACTTGTCAAAAATTTTCGGCCAATTTGTCGTACTTGTGCATCAGACTTATCGGAAATTTTCTGCCAATTTGTTGGACTTGCGCGTCAGACTTGTCAGATTTTTGGGGGCAAAGTTTTTGGTCTTTTTTGCCAAATTGTCGTACTTATGTGTCGGGATTGTCAGACTATTTTCAGCCAACTTGTCAGACTTATGTGTTTGAATTATTAGGTTTCTTCCGGCCAACTTGTTGGATTGGCGCGTCAAACTTGTCGGCTTTTTTTTTTACCAACTTGTTGAACTGGTGCTTCGGACTAGTCCGATTTTTTCCTTCGGCCAACTTCTTAAACTTTTGCATCGGACTTGTCTGATTTCTTGGCCAACTTTCGAACTTGTGCATTCAAGTCATCAGAAATTTTTCGACCCACTTGTTGGACCTGCCCGTCTGGCTTGTCAGATTTTTTTGGCCAACGTTTTTAACTTGTGCATCAGACTTGTCAAACTTTTTGGGCCAACTTGTCAGACTTGCATGTCAGACTTGTCAGATATTTTTTGCCAACTTGTTGGGTTTGTGTGAAAGACTTGTCAAAATATTTTGGCCAACTTGTCAGACTTGTGTGTCAAACTGATCGGAATTTTTCGGCCAATTCGTTGGATTTGTGCGTCAGACTTGTTGCATTTTTTTTTTGGCCAATTTGTTAGATTTGTGCATGAGACTTGTTGGATTTCTTTGGTCAATGTGTTGAACTTGTGCATTTTCCTTGTTGAGGTTTTGCGCTTAACTTTTTGGTCTTGTTCGTCAGACTTGTCAGATATTTGATATTTTTGGCCAACTTGTTAGATTTGTGCGGTAAGACTGGTCAAAAATTTTTGACCAACTTGTCAGAGTTGTGCGTCAAACTGATCGGAATTTTTCTGCCAATTTGTTGGACTAGTGCGTCAGGCTTATTGGATTTTTTTGGCCAACTTGTTAGACTTGTGCGTCCAACTGACCGGAATTTTCGGCCAATTTATTAGACTTGTGCATCAGACTTGTGCGTCAGACTTGTTGGACTTTTTTGGTCAACGTGTTGAACTTGTGCGTTTTCCTTGTCGGGATTTTGCGATTAACTTTTTGGACTTCTGCATCTATACTTGTCAGATATTTGATATTTTTGGCCAACTTGTTGGATTTGTGCGTCAAACTGATCGGAATTTTTTGGCCAATCTGTTAGACTTGTGGGATTTTTTTGGTCAACGTGTTGAACTTGTGCGTTTTCCTTGTCGGGATTTTGCGGTTAACTTTTTGGACTTGTGCATCAGAATTGTCAGATATTTGATATTTTTGGCCAACTTGTTAGATTTGTGTGTCAAACTGACCGGAATTTTTCGGCCAATTTGTTAGACTAGTGCATGAGAATTGTTGAATTTTTTTGGTCAATGTGTTGAACTTGTGTGTTTTCCCTTCGAGATTTTGTGGTTAACTTTTTGGAGTTGTCAGATATTTAATTTTTTTTTTGGCCAACTTGTTGGATTTGTGCGTCAGGCTGGTCAAAATTTTTTGGCCAATTTGTTGGACTAGTGCGTCAGGCATATTGGATTTTTTTGGCCAACTTGTTAGACCTGTGCGTCAAACTGATTGGAATTTTTCAGCCAATTTGTTAGATTTGTGCGTCCGACTTGATGGATTTTTTTTGCCAATTTGTTAGACTTTTTGGTGAACATGTTGAACTTGTGCGTTTTCCTTGTCGGGATTTTGCAGTTAATATTTTGGACTAGTGCATCAGACTTGTCAGATATTTTATATTTTTGACCAACTTGTTAGATTTGTGCGTCAGACTGGTCAAAACTTTTTGGCCAACTTGTCAGACTTGTGCGTCAAACTGATCGGAATTTTTTGGCCAATTTGTTAGGCTTGTGCGTCAGACTTATTGGAAATTTTTGGCCAACTTGTTAGACTTGTGCATCAAATTGATGGGAAGTTTTCGGCCAATTTGTTGGACTTGTTCGTCAGACTGGTTGGACTTTTTTAGCCAATTGGTTAGACTTGTGCATGAGACTTCTCGGATTTTTTTGGTTAACGTGTTGAACTTGTGCATTTTCCTTGTCGGGATTTTTCGGTTAACATATTGGACTTGCGCATCAGACTTGTCAGATATTTGATATTTTTGGCCAACTTGTTGGATTTGTGCGTCAGACTGGTCAAAATATTTTGGCCAACTTCTCAGTCTTGTGCGTCAAACTGATTGAAATTTTTTGGCCAATTTGTTGGACTTGTTCGTCAGTTTTGTTGGATTTTTTTGGCCAACTTATCAGACTTGTGCATGAGTCTTGTCGGATTTTTTTGGTCAACTGGTTGAACTTGTGCCTCGGACATGTCGGATTTTTGGGCCAACTTATTGGACTTGTGCTTCGGTCTTGTCTGATTTTTTGTCCAACTTTTCAGACTGGTGCGTTCAACTTGTCACAATTTTTTTTTACCAACATGTTGGACTTTTTTTGACCAACTAGTAGGGCTTGTGACTATTCAAATTTTTTTAGCCAACTTATCAGACTTGTGTGTCATACTAATCTGACATTTTTGGCCAATTCGTTGGATTTGTGCGTCAGACTTGTCAAAATTTTTTGGCCAACTTATCAGTCTTGTGTGACAGACATGTTGGAATTTTTCGGCCAACTTGTTGAACTTGTGCGTTTTACTTGTAAGGATTTTGCGGTTAACTTATTAGACTTGTGCACCAGACTTATTAGCTATTTTTGGCCAACTTGTTGAATTTGTGCGTCACACTGGTCAAAATTTTTTTGCCAACTTATCAGTCTTGTGTGACAGACATGTTGGAATTTTTCGGCCAACTTGTTGAACTTGTGCGTTTTACTTGTAAGGATTTTGCGGTTAACTTATTAGACTTGTGCACCAGACTTATTAGCTATTTTTGGCCAATTTGTTGAATTTGTGCGTCACACTGGTCAAAATTTTTTGGCCAACTTGTTAGACTTTTGCATCAGACTTGTCAAATATTTTGGGCAACTTGTTGGACTTGTGTGTCAGACTTGTCAGAATGTTTTAGTCAACTTGTCGGACTCGTCAGAATTTTTCAGCCAACTTACTGGACTTGTGCATCAAACTTGTTGAATTTTTTTCACCAACTTGTCAGACTTGTGCGTCAGATTGTCCAACTTTTTTGGCCGGCTTGTGCTATTTGTCCGTCAGACTTGTCAAAAGTTTTTGCCAACTTATAGGACTTGTTCGTCAGTCTTCTCAAAATTTTTTGGTTAACTTGTTAGACTTGTGCGACAGACTTGTCAAAATTTTTTGGTCAACTTGTTGGACTTGCGTGTCAGACTTGTGGCAAATTTTTTGGCCAACTTATTGGCCTTGCGGATCAGGCTTGTCAAACTTTCTTGGGCAAGTTGTTGGATTTATGCGTCGGACTTGTTAAAATTTTTGAGTCAACTTGTCGGGCTTGTCGGAATTTTTCAGTCAACTTGTTGGACTTGTGTTTCAGACTTGTCAGAATTTTTCGCCCAACTTGTTCGATTTGTTTGTCAAACTTGTCCAAAATTTAAGACAACTTGTCGTACTTCTGGGGTAGACTTGTCCCAATTTTTCGGCCAACTTGTTGGACTTGTGTTTCAGACTTGTCAAAATTTTTTAGTCAACTTGTTAGACTTGTCGGAATTTTTCAGCCAACTTGTTAGACTTGTGTGTCAAAGTTGTCAAAATTTTTTGGCCAACTTTGTTAGACGTATGACAGACTTGTCAAAATGTTTAGACCAACTTGAACAAAATGTTTTGGCTAAACTGTCAGACTTGTGCATCGAACTTGCCGGAATTTCCTGGCTAACTGGTCGGACTTGTGGGTCATATTTGTGAACATTTTTTGGCCAACTTGTTAGACTTGTGCGTCAAATTTGTTAGAATTTTCATCTAACTTGACGGACTTGTGCGTCCGACTTGTCAAGACTTTTTTCAGCCAAATTGTTGGATTTGTGCATCGGACTTGTCGGATTTTTTCGTCCAACTTTTTGGACTTATGCATCAGATTTGTAGGAATTTTTAGGCCAAGTTGTTGGATTTGTGCATCTTACTTGTCAGACTTGTGTAGCAGATTTGTTGGACTTACGCTAACATTAAAACAAAAACTTGCAATTCTACTGGGTGTGAAAGGGGTGTCTAAAATAGCTGGCTTTATGTGTTAATTGTATGTGTGTGTACGTGTGTGTGTGTATTTGTGTCCTGATATTAGATCTAGTTCATCCAGTTGAAAGGTCATGAATTGAAGATTTGCTTTCAGGGATCTCTGACCAGTTGCACGTAATTAATATATTTATCTTAACACTAACCCTAATAAAAGCTTACAATTCTAATGGGTGAAAAGGAGGTGTTTAAAATAGTAGGTTGTATGCGTTATTTGTGTGTGTGTGTGTGTTTATGTGTCCGTCGTCTGTTTGGGTGTCTCTCTTTTTCTCCGTCTCTCTGTCTCACTCTCTCTCTCTCTCTGCCTCTCATTTCTCTTTCTCTCTGTCCCTGCCTCTTCCAATTTTCGCTCTGTCTCTCTCTAATCTCTGCCTCTCTGTCATTGTGTCTGTATTGTCTGTGTGTCTCTTTATCCTTCTCCCCCCCCGCCCCCTCTTTCTCCCTCCCTCCTCCGTTTCCTTATCCAGTCCCCGTCTCTCCTCCTTTCTCTTTAACACCACCCCTCTCTGTGTGTGTACGTAAGTGTAGGTGTGTGTGTGTGTGTGAGAAAGAGAGAGGCAGGCAGACAGAGACAAAAAGAGTGAGAGCTATGCAGTCAGACAGAGTTAGACAGACGGACAGACATGGACACAGCCAGAAACACACACACACATACAAACACACTCACGCACACGCATTCTCACACAAACACCAACACACGCGCACACACACACTAAGTCTTACATACATGCACACTCACACATACAAACACACGCACACATACGCTCACACGCACACACACACACTAAGTCTTACATTATACGCACACTCACACATACAAACACACGCACACATACACTCACACGCACACGCACACACACCACACACTAAGTCTTACATATACGCACACTCACACATACACACGCACACATACAAACACACCCACACATACACACACACGCACGCACACACACACACACACACAGACACACCTTCATGAGGTCCGCAGTTCTTATGACCCGAAAGGAATAAAGCACCACAAAGGCTGTATTATTTGAAATCCACAAAAGTGGTAACTTCTAATCTGCCCTGATTTCCAATTGCGTCTATCAAAGAACAGACGATTTTCTGTGTGCGTGTATTACACAGATAATTGTTCAGAATCCTTTCTATGGCTGAACGTGCTGCAGTAAGAATGGTAGCTTGAGGGCTCACAGGAAAGCGCTCTCAATGATGTATCGTCTTTTGCACCATCAGTAAATATAATACTTCTGTGTCTACCGGTTGGCTACTGAACCTATACAGAACAAAGCGGTCTGAGTTGGTGAAAATTAATGAAATGTCGCGTTCTTTTTGACGAACAGGGTTTTCCCGTAGAAATGGTACATTTTCACGACAATAGCAAAATTAAAGTCTCAGAATGTTCCAGAAGAAAGTGTAATCGGAGTCAGGATGAAAAATCTGTCGTCTCTGGCGTTGTTTGTTCTCCAATGGTTTTTTTTTTTCGTTTTTGTTTTCTCCCGTGTTTTGTCGGCGGCCGTTCCCTAAAGGCACGTATTGGCAGCGGGAAGTGTTGACTGATCTCGCAGTGTTCAGACACGGAGACAAAAGGCGAGGGCCAGACACTATTCTAACTTTTGTTGTGTTCCTGGACAAATGACCGGGTTTGTCAAATGTGTGTCAGTGTATGTGTGTGTGTCTGTTTTAGGTGAGTATGTATGTGTGCATGGGGGCGGGGGGGGGAGGGGGCTGTGTATGGCCAGAGGGAGGGGAGGTGAGAGAGGTCACTGACGGTTTCTAGACGGATGAAAGCAAAAAGGCATCAAGACCTTACACTGATATTGTTGTTGTTGCTGCTGTTGTCGTTTGTGTTGCTGTTGTTGCTTGCCGTCATTATTTTCTTGACAAAAACAATGTCAGAAATAATGCAAAACCATCCACTTCCTCACTGCACATATCAACATGCAAGCAGGCAAACTAACCAACTAATATGCCAAACATTTAAAAATTCGATTATTATTTTTTTTTTTTTTAATGATTTGAAAAGTTGAAGGAGAAGAACTGAGAGAACGGATTAAATAATGAATAGATAAAGAAAAAAATAATTGGCTAGTAATGTTTTAATAATACAGAATTGTTTGATTATTCGTCCTCTGATTGGATAGACAGATGTACAAGTGATTGGGTGTTAGAAAGAGAGAGAGAGAAGGGAGAGTGGGCAGCAGACAGACAGACAGACCCACAGAGAGGCAGATAGACAGATAATATAGACAGACAGACCGAGACACAGGGAGAGACAGGGACAGAGAGACAGACAGACAGACAGACACACCACACACACACACAGACGGAGTCGGGGAGATACATACACACACCCAGAGAGACAGAGAGAGCGAAAACGAGAGAGAGACAGACAGAGAGGGACACAGACAGAGAGAGAGACAGAAGGAGAGGGAGACACACGGACAGAGAGAGACAGGGAGAGAGAGAGAGGATAAGCTGAGTGATCGAAACAGAGAGGGCGCCTGTTTCCTGGAATACAGAAAGCTCCCTCCCCCTCCCACCCCACCCGGGTGTGCATCTATTTTTATTTATTTCTGTATTGCAGTATGACCGTGTTTCTATGGAGGCCATGCCAACAAACAAGAAATTCAACCAATCAAATTGCCTGCCTCTGACTCCAACGGTGATGATTTTTAAAAAAAGGGGGGGGGGAGGGGTGGAAGCGCTAACTTATACACACAAAAAAAGAGGAAAGGTGGAAGGGAAATAAAAATGAAATCTTTTTTGTGGAAATTACCTCCCTGTCACAACGCTTGATGAATTTATTTCTAGTGGTAGGGACATGGAAAAAACACAGCAAAAACAGCGGACAGGTCCTGCACTGCTCGCTTTCAAAACAACTGCCACAACAACTATAAATAAACAAGGACAAACACAGCCGTGAAAGAATAATACACATCAAAACCAACAGAGAAAGATTCAAAAGATCGTTTTTGCCCTCCGCAATTTACCTTAACAAGACACAGTAGATGTGTGTCATATTTTACTAAGGTTCCTTGCCGTGTTACTTCTTGTAATATGCTAGTTATTGAGTTATGATGTATTATGTGTTACTGAGTAATGATATATTATGTATTACTGAGTAATGATATGTGTTACTGAGTAGTGATATATTATGTATTACTGAGTAGTGATATATTATGTATTACTGAGTAATGATATATTACGTATTACTGAGTAATGATATATTATGTGTTACCGAGTAATGATATATTATGTATTACTGAGTAATGATATATTATGTGTTACTGAGTAATGATATATAATGTGTTACTGAGTAATGATATATTATGTGTTACTGAGTAGTGATATATTATGACATTACTGAGTAATGATATATTATGTATTACTGAGTAATGATATATTATGTATTACTGAGTAATGATGTATTATGTGTTACTGAGTAATGATATGTTATGTGTTACTGAGTAATGATATATTATGTGTTACTGAGTAATGATACGTTATGTGTTACTGAGTAATGATATATTATGTGTTACTGAGTAATGATATGTTATGTGTTACTGAGTAATGATATATTATGTGTTACTGAGTAATGATATATTATGTATTACTGAGTAATGATATATTATGTGTTACTGAGTAATGATATATTATGTATTACTGAGTAATGATATATTATGTGTTACTGAGTAATGATATGTTATGTGTTACTGAGTAATGATATATTATGTATTACTGAGTAATGATGTATTATGTGTTACTGAGTAATGATATGTTATGTGTTACTGTAATGATGCGTAAGATAGTGTACCATGTATGTGCTGCTAAATGCTCTGTGCAAGAGAATTTCCCTCAATGGATAATAAAGTGATTCTTATCTTATCAATGTCTTATCTTATAATTATTGCACCAAGCACGATTAAATCTGGACATTATTCCAAACTGGATTTTTTGTCGCTACGTTTTAGTTAGAAGGCGAGGTGTATATGTTCGATTTTCTTGCAGGCGCGTCACATGTTTTGACATCTTGGCGAATGAATAGTGTCACGAGTGGAGTGAGCGATAGTTAATAATTACGGGGGGAAAGGAGGAGAGTAAAATTAACGCACGGAGACAGGGAAGAAAAGTCGTGCATGTCATGAGTGGGGGGTCTGAAGGAGGCGAAAGCGCTGTATAACTATCACTGCAAGTTAGAATGTCCTAGGGAGCGGATCTGTGAATAATAGCCCATCGGGCAGAGATAAAAGGAAGCAGTCGAGAAGACTAGTGAGAGTCTTTCCAGTTATGACTGGTATGTAGAATGTTGATTGATTATTATGATTGATGTATTATATTATATTCGTCTATTACCATGATGTGAATAAGTATATGTGAGGAATGTGGAAGTCCTTGATATTGGATATAGCAATGTGCGCCATGAGCGATAGATGAAAGTGAGTTCATGGATTTGTAGCGCGAGTGAGTAGTGTGTACTCCGATGGAGGTGTGTTACCGTAAGATGTGTGGCGAGTGAAAGGTGAACTAGTGTGTGTACGCTTCATGGATTGTAAGGAGAGGTGGAGTGAATAGAAATGGTAGGGTATTATACCAATGTAATGTTATTCTTGTAGGTGTCGGGGACGGGCCGCAGAGCCACCTCGATGAGCACAGGGGATAGGCCAGCATAGGGCCGGAGGCCACACATAGGCCAGAAGTGAGGCTGTCAGTGTAGGACAGTAGAGGCACATAAAGTCGTGGCAGTCAGGCCACGGACAGGGACGTAGATATGAGAGTGAATGAGATACTATATTGTTGCCATGTTGATAGGCTAGTGAACTGATATTATGTTGTTGCCATGTTGATGGCTATGGAAATAATAATGTGTTATTGCCCTGCGGAGGTGCTAGGGGAGTGCTAAGGTGTATGACAATAGGAAGGTGATATTGAGAGACTGCGGTGCCAGTGAATCATTAATGTACTATTAAGACCCTGAGGGGAGAGGCTGAGGCCGAAGTGCCTTTAGGAGTAACTACCGGATTGTGGATCCGAGGGAGCGTGTGTGTGAGAATAAGGCCGTTGTACGGCAGTGCATTTCAATAATATAATGTATGTAATTGCGCTATTATATGTATAAGTATGTTTAATAAATGTGTGAGTCTGATGGGTTGTTCTGTTAAGTGTTAAACTTGTTGTTCGTGATTGTTGTCCTGTCATACTTATTACATCTCCCAGTCTGGGATTTGTGACATTGGGGGCTCGTCCATTGTGACTCGTCCATTTTCGTAATATTTAGTTGTAGTTAGTTAGTGGGTAATTGTGCTGTCTTGTTCGTTGGATGAATGGACATTTCATGATATGATTTATGTATAATAATGAATGTATATTGATGCATGTATTGCTATGAATAGGTATTAATTTGTATTTAAACTTTCCAGAGTGTGTGCGTGCAGCCTGAGGAGACGAGCAGCCAGAGCTCCGATTAAAGGGAGGAGTTTTACTCAAAATTTCAAAAGTTAAGTGAAAATTTTGTGCCCTGGATTAAGGGCTGTCTCTTCATCTGTCTGTTTCCCGGTTTTTGCTGTTGTTGTCGTTATAGGTTATACGGGCGGTGGCGCGGGTTTGCTGTGTTGAACTTAGTTTATCCTTTTAAAAAGGTGTGGTAAACTTTGGAACTTCGTTCATCACAGTGACCAGTTCTGTAGGGACCTGTATTTTTGTTTAGATTGTGCCGTTCTATCTTCCTCGTTGTTTTAGGAAGACGTTTCTCTTGTCCTTCTCCTCCCTATCTGTAGATACGTTCTTTTTTTTCAGACTCTGTTCTTGTTGTACCGTGTAGTGTAATCGGCGTAGTTAGGTTGCATTCTTTTTTCCATTATAGTTTTTTTTTTGTAGAAGCTTTGTCCTAGTCTGGTTCGTTGTCCTTGACGTCCTTGTGGTCTTTCTACTAAATTTCCTTATTCTTGTCTTTTCTAGTCTTTTTATAATTAATAGTGCTATACATTTTGTAGATATAGAATTAGTTGTGCTGTAAAGGTAAATTTCTGAATTGTATTCTGAACTGGGTATTGTTATATCTGGTGTGATCTCAGGTCTCTGGTCGTATCGTTAGTGATCATACCGACAGGTTGGTCGTTCGCATAATAGATACCATAACCATAAATCTGTGAAATGGCGGAACTCCAACAACTAATGAAGTTGGGTAAGGAACTTGGCCTGGAGGGAGAGGAGCTACGCGGCTGGATTAAAGAACAACAGGCGGATTTGCGCGATGAGCGTGCTAAGGATAGAGAGCGAGAAAAAGAGGCTCAAGAGCGACAGAGAGAAGAGGAAAGAGAGGCTAAGGATAAGGAAGAGGAAAGAGAGTTTAAGTTAAAGGAGTTAGAGGCTAAGCAACAGGAAAGAGAGGCTAAGGCTCAGGAGCAGGAGAGGGAGTTAAGGTTAAAGGAGATAGAAGCTCAAGAGCGGGAGACATACGCGCGAGTAAGAATAGCGGAGTTGGAAATCAAAAAGAGGGCGCCAACAGAAACAGTTGAGCGGCAGGTACCCAATAAAGGTGGCGTTAGGATTAAGCTCCCTACGTTCGACGACCGGAAGGACGACATAGACGCCTTCCTTTACAGGTTCGAACTGAACGCACAATTGCAATGGGGGGAAAATAAGGAATTATGGGCCACGTACCTGGCGTCGCTATTGCAGGGGCGAGCGTTAACCTACTTTAAAGAGCTACAGCGCGAAGACGTGCAAGACTACGATAAGCTGAAGGCTTTGCTGCTTCGCCGATTTGCGCGTACCGAGGAATATTTCCGGGAGCAGTTTAGGCGAGCACGTGCAGATACCAGGGAGGACTTTGCTGCCTTCGTCGCGAGACTAACGGAGTATTTCGCGAACTGGGTAGACTTGGCGCATGTGGGCACGGATTTTGCCAAACTGAAAGACTTAATGATCCGTGACCAGCTGTACGCGTCGTGCCACAAAGATCTGGTGGCTTTCCTGAAAGAGAACGAACCCGCGACGGTGCAGGAGGCGTCTAGGTTGGCGGAGGCATACCGTACGGCGCATCCGTCCAAACCAGTCGCCAGGGCGTACGTCCAAGATGCTGGGTACGTCGCCGTTGTCGAGGGGTCGCCGGCAGGACTTAGGGACAGGTCGCGTCAGCGTGGTGCCTATAGTGGGCAAGCCCAGGGGCAGCGTAGGGGCTATCACCAATCACCGGCATATGGACCCGGTAAGTTTGACCGAGCAGGAGGGCTAGGTCGCGGTAATGGCCGGGGCCGACTTGTGACCTTTGCCGATGACCGACGGCATAGGGACTCTAGTTCCGGTCGCGAGGGGTCACGGGGACCCAGGCCTAGAGCAGCACAGGGAGCGGAGTGTTGGACTTGCGGACGCGTGGGTCACTTTTCGCGCGAGTGTAGGGCCGCGAAGTGTTGGAACTGCGGAAGAGCAGATCACATCAGTGTGAACTGCCCGGCAGGTAGGATAGCGGCGAACGTGGACAGTAGCTCCAGTCCATGCTCCCCAAATAAATTTCATCATGCGGCTGCGTGTGTTACATCGGACAACGGAGGCGGACAGTATTCTAAGTGTCCCAGTTGTGAGAAGTTATTATCTTCCGGTGTTTTACCTTGTGGGAGAAAGATCCCCGTCATAAATTCATGTCATACAGGAGGTGGTCTTAGGGTTTATCCGGGGTTTGTTGGGGACGAACCGGTCTCGGTTTTACGAGATACAGGATCTACCGTTGTGGGAGTGCATAGGGACTGCATTCGGGATTCACAGCTTACAGGTGAGACTGTCCCGTGCATCCAATTTTCGGGGGCCATTGAGAAATTACCCATGGCAAAAATAATGATAGATACACCTTTCCTTAGCGGGGAAGTCGAAGCAGTCGTTGGTTGTTTTCCAGGCGCCCAGCTCATCATTGGGAATGTATCCCGGGTAGGTTCCCCTTCCGATGAGAACGTGCAAGCATGGTCGCAATCAAAAGGTATTGACTTTTGCGCCGCGGTCGAAACACGTCGACGGGTAGCGGATAAAGATAAGATTAGACCTTTGGCGACGCCAGCGGTCAACCTAGATATCACGCCAGAGCGCTTGGCGAGATTACAAAGGGAGGACCCATCATTAAACCCATGTTTTGGGGAAGCGCGAACCGAGAAAACGAGGAGATATAAGAACGGGTCGTCCTCCTTTATTGTTCAGGCGGGCATTCTGTTCCGTAAGTATGTAACGGTGTCCTCCATTTTAAAGCAGGTCGTCGTGCCACGGTCGTTAATTGCTACAGTATTGCGTCTGGCCCATGATGTTCCATTAGCGGATCATATGGGAAGTGCTAGAATCAAGCAGAGAATTCTGAAAGATTTTTATTGGCCGTCAGTATACAGAGATGTACGTTTATATTGTAAGACGTGCAGTGCGTGCCAAAAGACGACGCATAAGGGTCGTTCACCCCAGGCTCCTCGTCAAAAGATCCCCACGGTTTCGGAACCGTTTAAAAAGGTTTCAGTACCTTGTTGATTTAAGAGAAAGACTATCTTCAGCGCGCACTATAGCAGAAGAAGCTTCTGGTATCGCTTCGAAAAGAGCAAAAGACTATAAAGATAGAGGTTCCAAACTGAGAATTTTTAAGCCAGGAGACAAGGTTCTGTTGTTGTTACCTACGGACCATAATAAGTTATTGATGACATGGAAAGGTCCTTATGTTATTGAGCGAGTTGTTTCAAAGGTAGATTACGCTATCCACATTGATGGAGCGAGTAAGGTTTTCCATGTTAATATGCTACAGAGATTTTATGAGAGACCACAGTATCTGTGTGCACAGACAAGACCAGAGGAGACTGTCTTCTCTATTGCTTGTACGGGGGTCGTAGACCAGTTGGACTGTGACGTAAGCGACACCGAGGCGCAGGAGGAGTTACAAATTCAATTGCCGGAGTTAACTCCGACACAAGGTTACAGGGACGTAAAAATTAACCCTGACCTTACGAGTTCAAGGAGTAGGGAACTTGAGACCCTGTTAGCGTTATTTCCGGATGTTGTTACGGATTTGCCGGGTCGCACTACGGTGATCCAGCACCAAATAAAGTTGACTTCCGATAAGCCAGTATTTCTTAGACCGTATCCGCTGCCTTTTTCTTCGAGAGATAGAGTCATAAAGGAAGTTGAGTCAATGTTGAAGTTAGATGTGATAGAACCATCAACATCGCCGTATTCATCACCCATCGTCCTCGTGAAAAAATTTGATGGATCGGTGCGGTTCTGTATTGATTTTCGAAGATTGAACACTATTACGGTAGGCGATAGGGAGCCTATTCCGTTTCAGGAGGAATTAATAGCTTCATTGGCCGGGTCCACGTGGTTTTCCAAGATAGATTTGACGAAAGGGTATTGGGAAATCCCGCTTACTGAGGAGTCTAAACAATACACGGCGTTCCAAACGCCCATTGGATTATTCCAATTTAAGGTCATGCCATTTGGGTTGGTAAACGCGCCAGCGACGTTTGCACGATTAATGAGATTAGTGTTGAAGGACATACCTAATGTCGTGTCATTCTTTGACGATATAGCATGCCATACGTCGACATGGTCTGATCATATTCAGACACTAACAGTAATTTTTCAACGATTACGCCATTTTGGGTTAACTGCTAAACCCGCAAAGATGGATTTGGCATGTCCAGAGATAATATTCTTAGGACATATTGTGGGTAGAGGTGTTCAGAGACCTGAAGAAACAAAAATTGACAAGTTAGTAGGGTTGCAAATCCCTAAAACAAAGAAACAAGTCAGAAGCTTAGTGGGAATTTTAAATTATTACAGAAAGTTCATTCCAAATTTTTCCTCCTTGTCATCTTCTCTTACTGACCTTACTAAGAAGGGACAACCCGATAAGGTCCAGTGGACGTTTGAATGTCAGACATCATTTGATAATTTGGTGACAGCATTATCATCGTCACCCATTCTGATATTACCCGATTTTCGATCTAATTTTATCCTCAGAACGGATGCGTCGGACTCTGGTGTCGGCGCTTGTCTTCTACAGGAGAAGAACGAATGTCTCCATCCTGTATGTTATGTCAGTAGGAAGTTATTGCAGAGAGAAAGAAAGTATTCTGTGATAGAGCGTGAGTGTCTTGCCATTGTGTGGTCCGTCCAGAAATTGGGACGTTATCTCATGGGACGAGAATTTTGTATCCAGACGGACCACAAGCCACTGACATTTTTGTCGAAGAATCGTTCGTCCAGCCCACGCTTGTCTAGATGGGCATTGGCTTTACAGCCGTACACCTTCGTTATTCAACCAATTCCAGGAACCAGCAATCATATCGCCGACTACCTTAGTCGAGCCTAGGGGAAGATTTCAGGAGCTTATGCATCGGAGGACAGGAACATTGACAGGATCTGTGTGAATGAGTCGACTTGAAAATATTGACATTATAAATATGATATGAAGAATGGTTGATAGGTTGAATGGTTTTTGATTCTGTATTAGATATTGTGTTTAGTTAGCTATTCATGATGTGACACATATATGCATATTGCAGGCCATATTGATCCCCATATTTTCCCCTGATTTCGGTATTCTATATACTAGGGGAACGGCTAGGTCAGTTTTTTTAATGTAGGTATTGCTCAGGCTCACTCGTTGACAGTCATCTTGATGCGATTTGAAATTAATTGCATTAATTTTTTTGGGGTGGGGGATGATGTCACGAGTGGAGTGAGCGATAGTTAATAATTACGGGGGGAAAGGAGGAGAGTAAAATTAACGCACGGAGACAGGGAAGAAAAGTCGTGCATGTCATGAGTGGGGGGTCTGAAGGAGGCGAAAGCGCTGTATAACTATCACTGCAAGTTAGAAGGTCCTAGGGAGCGGATCTGTGAATAATAGCCCATCGGGCAGAGATAAAAGGAAGCAGTCGAGAAGACTAGTGAGAGTCTTTCCAGTTATGACTGGTATGTAGAATGTTGATTGATTATTATGATTGATGTATTATATTATATTCGTCTATTACCATGATGTGAATAAGTATATGTGAGGAATGTGGAAGTCCTTGATATTGGATATAGCAATGTGCGCCATGAGCGATAGATGAAAGTGAGTTCATGGATTTGTAGCGCGAGTGAGTAGTGTGTACTCCGATGGAGGTGTGTTACCGTAAGATGTGTGGCGAGTGAAAGGTGAACTAGTGTGTGTACGCTTCATGGATTGTAAGGAGAGGTGGAGTGAATAGAAATGGTAGGGTATTATACCAATGTAATGTTATTCTTGTAGGTGTCGGGGACGGGCCGCAGAGCCACCTCGATGAGCACAGGGGATAGGCCAGCATAGGGCCGGAGGCCACACATAGGCCAGAAGTGAGGCTGTCAGTGTAGGACAGTAGAGGCACATAAAGTCGTGGCAGTCAGGCCACGGACAGGGACGTAGATATGAGAGTGAATGAGATACTATATTGTTGCCATGTTGATAGGCTAGTGAACTGATATTATGTTGTTGCCATGTTGATGGCTATGGAAATAATAATGTGTTATTGCCCTGCGGAGGTGCTAGGGGAGTGCTAAGGTGTATGACAATAGGAAGGTGATATTGAGAGACTGCGGTGCCAGTGAATCATTAATGTACTATTAAGACCCTGAGGGGAGAGGCTGAGGCCGAAGTGCCTTTAGGAGTAACTACCGGATTGTGGATCCGAGGGAGCGTGTGTGTGAGAATAAGGCCGTTGTACGGCAGTGCATTTCAATAATATAATGTATGTAATTGCGCTATTATATGTATAAGTATGTTTAATAAATGTGTGAGTCTGATGGGTTGTTCTGTTAAGTGTTAAACTTGTTGTTCGTGATTGTTGTCCTGTCATACTTATTACATCTCCCAGTCTGGGATTTGTGACAAATAGAGATCCGCGCACATGCGAGACACGAACACATTGCTGAATGGAAAGGAATACGATAAAAAAAAAAAATAATAAAAAAATATATATAATAGACAGAAAGAAAGTATTTAAAAAAAGAAAGAAAGATATATAGAAAGAAAGACAATGGACAGAAAGAAAGAATTAACGAGAGAAAGAAAGAAAGATGGCCAGGTTCAGGTCCATGTACTGAATGAACGGCTCGTTCGAATTGAAAACAATCATGTAACTAGAAAAGACCTTCAAAGACAACAACAACAGCACGACAACAAAAGAAGTTACATCCAGATTGAAAAAGAAAAGAACAGAAAAACAGCCTGCATTACCAACAATAAAATGACGTATCACTAAATCACAAAAGAGTTAGAGCAAACAGTTAGTTAACTGCAAACATTTAAGTTCTTCTTCAACTCCCCCCGGGGGGTTTTACAACATATAAACGTGTTTGCTTCCTTTTATTTATTTATTTTTTCCCCATCACCTTTGTCCTAAGTCTTGCTACGGTCTCGGCCACAGATTTTCCGTGGTATTTGTTGTTGTTGTTGTTGATGTTTTTAAAGATAAGAGAGAGCTTGGTAAATTTTATAAAACCTGAATTACTGTGGTCTTTTGTCTAACGTTCTTTGGGTAAGTTAATTTTAGAATGACGGCGGTTTGGAGTGACCTCGTCAAGTCTTTTTCAACGACACAAAAAAGACAGAAGATGTGCCTAAACAAAATAGCCGCTGGAATGAAAGAAAAAAAAACAAAAAAAACTCGATATTGATTAAACTTTTTCTTTATCACCGATGTATCAGAACAACAGCTCTTAGACAGGCGTTTCTGATAGGTGGATCTTAATGTTAATGGTCAAGAGTTGTGCTGTAAAGTAGAGATAGGGTAATAGAGCCAGTATTGTGCTTGGTTCTTGTTGAATACATACAAGAATCCCTCCTTTTACTCTCTCTTCCTTTCTCTTCTGTTTATCTCTCTCTGTCTCTATCTTTCTCTCAATCACTGTGTGTGTGTGAGTGACTATCTTTTTCTTTTTAACTCTGTTTCTTTCAAGCCCCCCCCCTCTCTCTCTCTCTCTCTCTCTCTGTTTCTCTTTTTCCTCTCCATCGTTCTCCCTGTCTGACTCTCTCTCTCTTCTCTCTCCGCTCTCTGTCTCACTGTGTGTGTGTCTGTCTCTCTGTCTCTTTTTCTCTTTACCTTTCTGTCTCTCTCTGTGTCTGTGTGTCTCTCTGTGTCTCTGTATCTCTGTCTCTCTCTGTCTCTCGGTCTCTCTCTCTCTCTCTCCCTCTCTTTCCCTCTCTTTCTCTCTCACGCCCCTAAGAGGAATCTTTGATGACGAGAAATATCCATCTTGTTCTCATCCCACAGGTTTTTGACTGACTTGAACTTCCATCGAATCAACTAGCAAGACAGGATTGTTTCAGCCTCACTGGTGTGCCCGAGGCTCCAGTGAACTCCATGGTCAACATCTCACACTGAAACCGTGACAAAACGAAATGCACTTCATCATAGGGGAGTGAATCTGGCGAAGTGGGACTTCAGGTGAAAAAAATCAAAATAAAACATTTCTAAGACGGTTTCAAGCAAAATATTTTCACTGAATGCAGAAAAATGGCGAATCTTTCATATTATAAACAACTCTCAATTTCCATAGACAAAATTTCCCCTTTGGCAGGGGTTTTCTCAGACATTAAGTCTTTCACTTTGAGCCCAATTTCGTCAGATCCACACAGATATTAGTGTTATAAAGGAAGTAAGGCCTTCAGTGTAGTCATGAAAGGCTTTTTAATCACTGGGCCTTAAATTCTACAATAAATCACATTACGCATAAAAAGACCTAACGATGTAAGTGGATATATTTTTAAAAGTTATGAAGTTTGCTATATTTTTGATACTTTCGTTGATTTTGAGCCACAACTGGATTGAACAGGAGAAAATGTTCCGACATTTTGAACCGGAAAAAATTGACACATTTTCTTCGAGTAGAATCAAAAAGTATGACAGGAAATTTCGTTCTGCGCCTCAATTTACACGTTGGTGGTCGACACTCAACTGTATAAATCACATCTGTACACATTCCCGGGGTCAGAGGGCCAACTAGTACCGACAAAGCAAAGACGTAAACTCACATTAATAATTGCCAAGCATATTAAGCCATCATTTTAAAAGAAAAAAAAAGACAAGTACACTTTAAAAAAACAATATCTTGAGGACATTCAAGCGTCTCTAGGGGAACACGGTGGTCTAGAGGCTAGGTGCTCGCCTCTCAAGCCGAAGGTACCGGGTTCAAATCTCGGTCGATGCAGGCATGTTGGAATTTTGGGATTTTTTCTCATACTTTTCTGTCCCTGATCCTATGGTAGGTGGGATCGAGCACCTAGTCTTCTCGGATAAGGACAAAAAATTCGGAAATGCACGTCGCGCAGGTTGAAAGATACCGTGGCAGCTCGGAATCGCGAAGAGCAGGCCGTACAATCCCGCTGCCCAGGCAAAATTCTAAAGATGAGAAAAAAACAACAACAACTAATCCCCAACCACAACAAGAAATAATAAAACAAGAAAAGTGAGGTGTAAATGCCGACGGCAGCGAAACCTCCTAAAATAAAGACTTAAACAACGGTATCTTGAGGAAGTAGTCCAGCAGCCACCCAACTTTTCCTACTGGCAAAAAAAAAGTATCCCAGCCAATAATCTTACCAAAATCCTACGTGTAAGATTAAGGTCAAATTTACATGTAGCCTAGGAATGACATCGGTTTTTTGTGGATCCGCTGGTTACGACATCGTGCCGACGTCAGCTTGATATAAGAAACCCGACCATACACTAATCCTACCAGTCCGAGGGAAATCTACATGATGCTTGGGGGGGGGGGGGATTAACTTTCCCGCACTTGCCTGAGTTCTCTTTAAAAAAACTCAGAGTATTGACAAGTGATACTGGTAACTAAAGCAAAACATTAATTTCTTCTTTGACAGACCACAAACACCATTGCTCATCTGGGGCTTCACAACTCTTCAAAATTAGAAACTAGGGGCTCACTAAAAACTAAGCTCAACCGAAAAAGGCAAGTGCAATGGAAAATAAAAAACGACAAAATCCTTTCCAAAACAAAAACCTTGAGTTAAACACATTTACAAACGGAAAAAAAGACAAACATCATTTTTATTGGCTGTTTCGCTCACCTGCAAGCGCCACATCAGAAATTTGTGTAATCTGAGAGTAAAATGTCAGTGTTTTTCAGCCGATGTAGGTCAAGTAAACAACAGCATTGTTCAAGTGGTCGATCTTCATCGCTGCCAAAACACAGAGAAGAAAAAAAGAGAAGTCCTGGCCCTATATTTAGGTGTTTTACGGTATAGAATGTCCAGTTATTGAGCCGGGGAAATCAATGATGTTTTGGCGCAGGGAGGTCAAGGAGGTCAAGGAGAACAATCACCAATTGAAATCACCTGTTGTTATGGGACCGTACTGTAATTACAAAGCCGCATAGAGAAAATACGAAGCTGTATTAACTTGGCAACGATAGCTTACTGTGTAAAATACCACGGTCCCTTAACAACAGTGAATTCTGGGATATTCTGTTATTGTTGTTGTGGACGCCGTTTAGGAGAAATGTCGTAAGTCAAATTTTCAAAAAATCTGAAAATCTGATATGTTATAGTTTTTTTACCACGCCGCTCTAGCTAGCTGGGTTACAAAACAGTAGCTGCTTCCTATTCTTAGGAATCAGTCTAGAATAAATAGTTCTTCTGTACGACAAACACAATAGGAATAAAACGGTTCTTTAGTTCTTCTGAAAGGTAGTGGTTTTTTTAAATTTTACATACTACAGTTTTCCTGGTCGGAGAAGTGTTATTGCTCCTGTTACTTTGTTGTTGTTGTTGTTAATACTGTCGTTATTGTTGATGATAGTTAGAATAGAATAGGTAGGTAGGGAGATAAATAGATTTTGGAATTTCTGCCTATGATAGATAGCTACTCTGTGGTGTGATGAGTTGAGACGTAAAAGCAGTGAAATTCAAAGCTGTCCAGCATGTTAAGGAATCTTGGAAAATCTATTTTAAAAAATTGGGGGGGGGGGGGGGTGTTCAGGGAAAAGGGGGGGGGGGGTGTTTTGTCTTTCTTAGCGGCTTTCATCAGACAGACTCCCTGACAAAAATAACATGAAGCGTACAAGACAAGTACAAAATGAACGTAGTTTTTATGTGAATTCGAAAAAAAAAAAAAAAAAAGACTGAAATAGATATCTAGAGTTCACGTCAGTGGTATTTCCTTATTCTAAATGTTAACGAAACACTAAAAAAAAATAGAGGGGGGGGGGTGGGGGGGGGGGGGAGTCATACAAGGAACAAAAATACAAGAAATGAAAACGCATCGTTTTGTATTTGTATATAGTTTTAAAAATCCTGATAAGAAAAACGCGTCACAAAGAGATAAGCTCTGAGATCGAGACAGGAAAAGACAGAGAGATTATTATTAGTTTCCTTGATTGAAAAAGGCAAAAAAAAGTTCCTCAGAAATAATTTATTTATCTATTGGCACATCTGTCTGAAATTTTGCATGTGACACGACACTGGATTGTCTTAACCATTTGTCTACTGAGGCTATGAAAGCTAGATTTTCTCAAATCCAGTTTAAATTAAGATCCACTTATATTTCAGTTATTTTTGATTGTAAAAATATGAACCTAAATCAGGCCATTGACCTGTATTTCAAAGATGGTAACAGAGAAACAAAACCTGTAACTGATGGAACAGTAAAGAGTTAATAGAAATGCTTTGTCTGTATTGAAAGGGTTAACAGAATATTGCATTTGAGCACTTTCTGATGTGTCCGTGTAAGTTATTAAAATTTACTCGCATAATCATTAATGTAGATGGACTTTACAATTAGTGTCCCAAGGGAGACAATCACTAATATATTCACAACCTTACTATAAGAAAGTTATAATGTATGGCCGGTTATAATTAAACTTGACTGATAACAAAAAGTTCATGATTATTGACCTGAAAGGCACATTTTTTTTCACAGCCAATAATAGCATGCATAAAACTGTCCTCACTGAGCAAATGACAGGACAAGTAGTCACGATTTCACTCGTTAGTTTCAAACTATACTTTTTAAAGTGAGTTCGTGGAGAAAACCGCATGTTTCCTGGTTTTTGTGGTTGTTGAGTTCTCAGCGTAACTTTCATAATTGACTCTCATTTAGGCTAATAGTTATTTACTTTTTGTTTAGTTATTTATGTATTTATTTCCTTCTTTCTTCTTTTATTTCTTCATTATTTATTTACTTGCTAGGTGGGGTACAAGGCATTGCCTGGGATAAACGTGTGCTTACCACTCTTCTCTCTCTCTCTCTCTCTTTCTCTTTCTCTCTTTAATTCACACACTCTCCCACTCTCTTTCTATCTCTCTCCTTCTTTTTCTCCTTTTTTTCTCTCTCTCTCTGACCCTTTCTCTCGCTCTCCTTTTTTTCTCTCCCCCCCCCCCCTCTCTCTCCTATGACACTAAAATGTGTCCGTATTTAAAACTCAGCTCAATTATTTTACTGTATTGTTGCGTTCTCCTGGTGTCTACTATTCTTTTCTTTTCCAAGCGAAACTCCCCCTCGTGCGGATTTGATCTCTTGAACTTTACGGCATGGACCTCAAATACAGATCAGGTCACAATCAGGTGTTTCTTGACCTCTGACCTCTGATACCCCCGCCTCCCCGGCACATGTTACAAGAACTATCACATGTTCATCTATCACAAACCAGACAGCGGAACTATACAAATTAAATGTGCCAGACTGCCATTAGACATGTTTCCCTTTTTTCTTTTGTCTTGCACTGTCGCTTGGGACTTCAGACAGACAGACAGACAGATAGACAGACATGCTTTCATGCATGTGCAGCGTCGTTCCAGTCTAGGAGATTGAAGTTTCTCCCCTTCCTCTCTTTCCCTCCCCCTCCCCCCCCCCTTTTCATTCCCTCTTCATTCCCATTGGTTTTTTAATCCCCAGACCTATCATTAGCGCGTCCATCAATGCCGGTGTGGATTAAAATGTGATTTTGCCATGTCGATGTCCGTATAAGTTGGGGAAGGAGACATGTGTGTGTGTGTGTCCGTGTGTGTGTGTGTGTCCGTGTGTGTGTGTGTGTGTCCGTGTGTGCGCGTGTGTGTGTGTGTCCGTGTGTGTGTGTGTCCGTGTGTGTGCGTGTGTGTGTGTCCGTGTGTGTGCGTGTGTGTGTGTGTCCGTGTGTCCGTGTGTGTGTGTGTGTCCGTGTGTGTGTGTGTGTGTATATGTGTTTGTGTGTGTGTGTCCCTGTGTGCGCGTGTGTGTGTGTGTGTCCGTTTGTGTGTGGTCTCGCACACTGGCGCGTCAAAACTGTCTTGAGACAGCTGAAGAAAAGAGAGATTTGGCGCACCGGGCTAGATCGAAACGAGACTGCCTCATTAGCTCGGATACGTCAAAACCATCTTGAGTCAGCTGGAGAAACGAGAGACCTGACTCACTGACAAAACAGACGCAAAACAGTCTAGCCCCAATGCGTCATTACCAGCCTCCAGGTGTTGAATAACTCTTTGTTCACTGTAACAGGGTGACAGACTGGCAAGGTATAACTAGCGTGGGAAGATAGTTGACGGCGGGGAGACAGAGTTATTGTAGGACAGAGGGGGAAAGTATGGGATGCAACTGAAGCGCTTTGACACCCGAAAAGGGTAGTGTTACTTGACCGCCGTACTTGACGATCAGATCACCTGGGAATTGCTTAGGGGGTAGAGATGCTTCAATAGTATTTGACGTGGAGTCGACGGGGGTGGCTATTAGGATAACTAATGTACACTCGGTGAGCGTCTTGGGACGCTACCTGACTGGGTATAAGTCCCCGAACGCTCCTTCCAACTTCAGACCGCTGAGAGCACTCACCAGCTTCGTGCCGAAGAGGAGACCACAACTGCAACTGTAACTTTGTACTAGTCTTGTGAGTGGGGAAGGTCAGGGAACCCGCAAACATCCTTTGTCAGAGCGTGGTATCGTTGGTATCTTGTCGGCATTTGAGCTGTTGCTGAGTGGTAAGTTAATTGTACGATGTATGTGTATTTTACTTAATGTTCATAATTGTAGAACCTGAATCTAGGGGGTTTACTTTGGTATAACTACTGCCTCTGAGAGAGTCACGGAAACGCCGTTATATATATGTTACGAAACCTTATAGGATGGGGTCTGTTAGAGAGAGCGTTATTCTTCGTGGGGAACGTGTAAATATCATTAAAACTGTATTGATCGTTTATTCTATTGCCTATATGGGAGCCTATGGAGTATGGGAACTACAGCCTGACTTATAACAGTGTCAGCGGTTAAAAGTATTAATGATGAATATCCGTCATGGAGTAAGTATGGAAGTCATGCCTTCCAGCAGTAGATTAGGAAGTTGCGATTGTTTTTCTACAGAGGAGGAAGAACAACACCTTCTTGGCTTCTCAACTTCTTGTCCTTTGATTTACGACATCGTGGCGTCTTGGCTTCCCGACCTATTGGCACCTGCCGATACCTGTTGATCTAACTGCGCAGTCAAGCCAGAGTAGAGAGGAAGAACCAGTGCCCAGATAGCGCCATACACCCCTAAAGGAGAGGTTTCCTTATGCTGAATGTACCCATGTGTTTTATAAAATGTGCTAGAAATTGAATATTACGAAGCCCTTTTAATTATCATGTACTGATTTGCATTGATTTCATTCCATCGAAATTCACGTGAAATTGTATGACCTATGTTCCTATTATTATTGAATGAATTAATAATTGTTGTATAGATAAGCAATACAGATATCGTTTGTTATAGAAGAGAGATAGTGTGTTTGTGCCGTGCCTATCACGGCTGGTGTCAGAAGAAAGTTAGTGAGAGGAAGAGTGAGAGAAAGTGGAAACATCACATTCACAAATATGTACGCCATTTTGTTGTTGCGCGTTTATTTAGATTCACAATGATAACTATGTTTGATACCTGGCCAAGGTCGAAGTGATGTATTTCTAGATAGATCCGTGCCATGTATCATTAAGATTCCATACCATGTCACCTCATGTGTTATGTTTATTATTGAGTTATCAACATGTTCAAGCTATAATACGTAAGATGTGTGTTATCATGTATCGAGCACAGCGTGGTAAAGTATCGTACCTGGGTTTTTACAATTTTCTCAGGAAAAGCAACAAAAAAAAAAAAAAAAACCTGGATAACTATCTTTATCAGATTTAATAATTACGATAAATTATTTTAAATCGTTAATTAACCCCGAGATTTCAGAATTTAACCCTCCAAATTATAACAGCCTGCAGGCCGTCAAGGGAATATGCATGCCATATATATCAGTTTTTGAAAAAAAAGCCGACTTACGACACTTTGCCGTGCTTCCCTCGGCAGAACTCTCAGTGAAAATGAATTTCTCGCGTGGGACAATAAAGTGGTTCTTGTCTTGCCATCTTATCTTATCTTATCTGATCTTATGTAATGTATGAAAATAATGCATGAACAGAAACCAATTGCAGCTGTTTTGAATGGTTTCTTGTCTTTAATCGATGTTGTTGTTGTTGTTGTCGATGTTTTCATTTGTTTTTCTGATGTTCTCGTACTTTCTAATGTTGTATTTCCCGTATCTTGTTCCTTTTTTCCCCTCTGTATATATTATTCAGTCGCCATTCCTTCAACCAACCCTCCCCCCTCCTCCTATTTATTTCTGAATCTATAATTCTCAAACAAGAGACACTCGGCTCTCTCTCTCGCTCTCTCTCTCTCTCTCTCTCTCTCTCTCTCTCCCGCTCCCTCTCTCTCTCTCTCTCTCTCTGTCTCTCTCTCTCTCTCTCTCTCTCTCTCTCCCGCTCCCTCTCTCTCTCTCTCTCTCTCTCTCTCTCTCTCTGTCTCTCTGAAGAAAACGAGTGTTTGAATATGTGTTTGTCCTTTCCTTCCCTTATCTCTCGGTTTTTCTCTGCTTTTCACCCTCTCTATGTCTGTCTGTCTGTCTGTCTCTCTCTCTCTCCTGAAAGATCAGATGTTAATATCTCCGATTATGATGAATGGCTGCATGTCTGAGTATGTGTTTGTTTGTTCTCTCTCTCTCTCTCACGCTCTGTTTCTGTCTCTTTCTTTTCCCCTGCCCTTTTCCTTCTCTATGTGTGTATGTCTCCGTGTCTCTCTGTCTCTCTCTCTCTCTCTCTCTCTCTCTCTCTCTCTCTCTCTCTCTCTCTCTCTCTCTCTCTCCCTCTCTCTCTCTCTCAAAACAAAACAACTTAGCATCCCCAAATAGCATGAATGCATACATATGTCTGAGTACACACCCGTGCTATCTGCATGTAGGCGTTACAACCCAGCACAAATTCCTTTATGTTACAATTTACGCTATGATGCAAGAGCTTACACACAAAAACCATGTTCAACTTAATCCTATATTACACTCGGGGGTCTCACAGATCCCAGACACTCATTCTTTGCATTTGTTGTTCGGGGGCGTAGACTCATTACAAAGCCAAATAGTGAAATTTTAATAGGCAGTAGTGTTCACTGTTCAGCAAAGATAATGGAAAATACCAAGCTCTCCTAACAACTGAACAGTCTCTTCATCCTACCATCCCCCCCCCCCCACAGAATGTAAAGTAGGGTTAAGCGAGGATTCTGTACGAGGCCACGGTCTTTTGACTGACGGAGGACCTTAAACTCCCCGATTAGAGTTCCATTTCTCTCGACATGCCCTCGCGGAGGTACAAAAGCTCGTGCAGTAATTAGACGGATAGCCGAGAGAACATGCGAGAACACTCCAGAGACCTGAGCAGTGAATGATCCGGGTAGATGGATTAACCGGGATAATGCCTCAGTGTCCACAGACAGTGTAGGCCACATCTGCGCTGTCGACATGGAGATGGAGACGTACATGCAATGCTCAGTGTCCACAGACATTGTAGGCCACATCTGCGCTGTCGACATGGAGATGGAGACCTACATGCAATGCTCAGTGTCCACAGACATTGTAGGCCACATCTGCGCTGTCGACATGGAGATGGAGGCCTACATGCAATGCTCCAATGATATTTTGACCTTATTATTATTAATATGTAGTTTTAAAAATTCAGAGAAATGTATGTTCCGTGAGATCAAGTGAAACCAACCCATTGTCAATTTGCTTTGAAACTACTTTTTCTCACCAATTGGGGGGGGGGGGGGGGGGGGAAGGGAGACAGAGAGATTGGCAAATTATTTTCAAAGGAGTCAGATTATTATAGAAAAAAAATAGGAGAGAAAGAAAGAAAGAGGGGGAAGAGAGAGAGAATGAAACAGAGACGTGAGAAAGACAGACAGACAGACAGACAGGCAGACGGACTGATAAACAGAACAAACAAAAACAAACATACTCAGACACATGTACAAAGTCATCAAAATCGGAAGAGAGAGAGACAGGGGCCAGGGAAAGAAAGAGAGAAAGAGAAAGGGGGAGAGAAAAGAAACAAACGAACACATACTCAGACACATGTGTGCAGTCATCATAATCGCCGTTGCTAATTAGTTTTCTTTCTGAGAGAAGAGAGACAGAGAAAAAGCGAGAGAAAGAGAGAAGGGAAAGAAGAGAGAGAGAGAGAGAGAGAACCTGAAAGAGACAGAGCGAGAGGCATGGGGAGAAAGAGAGAGAGAGAGAGAAAAGGGAGACAAAGAGAGAGAGAGAGAGAGAGAGAGAGAATACATACGGATAAAAAATAGAATAAATTATGATTACACAAAACATAACGAACTTCATCAAAGACTTTATTAGAGCAACACTGCAAAAACTACAACAATAATGTCGAACGATGAAAATAAACTAAGAAAAAAAAACACAACCAAAACTGGGAATTGGAAAAAACGAGGTTTCACTGCAAATTGGAATCTAAGCGGGTTGGAAAGGTAACAAAGAGAAGTGGGATGCGCCATAGAATGCACTTCAAATGCAAATAACGCGCGTGCATAAAGAAGATCAGCGTGCACGTGTGTGAGAAGTGCAGGGAGAGAGCGCACATGCTCACGACATGGCATGCATAAAATTAGCGCATACATGCTGGGCTGAGCCACAGCGATAGTTTTTTGTGTGTGTTTCAAGTGTTGAGAATGAAATTAGGATCCGTGCTCCGATAGAACAGGTTACGTGCTAAATATAATTCTTTTCCTATTCTTGTATAAATGACCTTTTAAGACAGGGGACCCTAATTGTTTTTGGTCCTGTTTACCCATTGCGACTTTTCGAATGTAAATTTACCCCCACCCTCCCATCCCACCCCCTGGTTTGTTCAGTAAGTTGAGTCTACACTTCTACAAAAATAAAACAACCGACAAAGATTTAAAATACCGTTTGTAACATTGCTGTTTTAAGTTCAACTAATGCTGGCTAAACACGTACAAATGTTTGCGCAAAGTTTGCACCAATAGTGTTTGCACAAACAGCATTTGAGGTGTGTAGAGTGTTTGTGCTGAGCTTCAAATGTTTGTGCAAACGTTTGCGAGAAATCAAGTGTGCTTGATTTTATTTGTGCAAACAACGTGTTGGTCAACTTGAGTTTGCTCGTGTGTAGGCAATTTGCACAAACAGAACGTTTTTTCATCTAGATCTATCATAACAGAGGACAACAGTAGTGCTTCCTCGATGGAAGCCATCTTGTAATGTGCGTTTGTTTGTGCAAAATTTGCAGAAACATTTGAGTCGTGTGGAGGCGTTTCTAAATCTGTGTTTGTGCAAACTTTGCGCAAACATTTGTACGTGTGTAGCCAGCATAACAGTCACCATGAAAATAGTATATTCTAACAATGTTATTTCACTTATTTATGAACAACTAATGATGAACAGATAACGGTATTTAAATAAAATCTGTCAAAATCCAGAATTAGCAAATTTACCCCCCATGGGGCGAGTGAGTGTGTGTGTGTGTATGGGGAGGGGTGTAAATGACCCCAATTTGGGAACCCGTGGTCTGAGGGATAACAAGAGAGATTTTCAACACGTCATCATGGATAAACTTTCACCGAAGGGGATTTGTAAGCCGCCTGCAAAATGCATAGATTACGGTAGTATTGTAAAATTATAATGGTGGGCTTTAAAATCTGTGAGACGATGATATGTTATTGTTAAAGTGTCATGAGGCATGGGCGATTCTTTTGTATTTTTTTTGGTGGGAGGGGTGCGAGTTGGGGGGGGGGGGGTGGAGTATAAATCATAGTCGGGTTAGTCACTGAGGGTACAAAGATTTGATATGTGAACGAAAAGAAAAGAAAAGGAAGAAAGACAGATTTCCCATTTTTAACAGCAAATAGCTTGGAAAGGGAATGGGGTGGAGGACGTGAAATAAAAAACAAAAGAAAAGGAAGGGAGTCGAGGGAGTTAAAGCTTTATACTGTAGTGATCTAATCTCTTGGTGTTGGATCACAATGACATATTCAAATGCATATCTTGGCTCTATCTGTATTCATGAAAACCTGCAAGATATGAACATGAGGGGTGGTCTGTGGGAGGGTGCGGGAGGGTGAGAGAGGAGGGTGGAGGTTTCCATTCACGGACATCTTAAACTCACACGTAGCTGGGAATGTGTTCTTGTTCTCTGTGTTTACTCGGCTAGGTATGCTGAGCACTAGATGACCAGAAGTTATAGAACTTACCTCAGATATAATATAGGGTCGCAATTCGTAGTCCTGGTTATACCAAAAAATCTTTCATAAGTTAGTGGATGTCGCAAAACAGAAGAACGATTGCACAGATGCGATTTTTCCTAAAAACATTTCATGTAATCTTACAGTTCAAATTCGCTGTATCTCTCCAGAACCCAGTATTCTATGTTTGAAACACATCAGATGTTGTCTATCGTCCTGTTGTGGAACATTCTCTATAATATTAACAACAAATAATTTAATTTTTCGTCATAAATATTGGTATCTTTAATTTATTTGACAAGTTTAAATTAGTTTTCCACATTTCATAGGGTTGGGATAAACCAAGACATGTCTCTTTGAGCTGAATTTAAAACTTACAATTACCGTAACTATTTCGAGCTCCCCGCCCCTGAACGTCAACAAGAGACAGGTGATTTCACTTTTGTTGCTATAGAAGTATTCTCGAGTGAAACGCACGTGCGATGGCACTTGCCGTCTTTTACAGTGATTTGTCATTTGATGGTTCTCGCAGTCAGAGAACAAAGACGGCTTGAATTGTTTTCTCTCTTCCTCTCTCTCTCTCTCTCTTTCTGACTTTTTTATAATTTTTTTATTTTGTCTCTTCAGACATTAAATTTTATCAAAATGATCAGGCCGACGCTGACAAGGCCAACCTCCCACAGCCCTGACATGAATTTTCATTTTTTTTAAAATGTTATTTATATGAAACTTATAAAACTGACTTTGAAATGGTCATATAATTTTTTTTTAATAGATCATTTGTTGAAACATTATAAAGTGCTAAATATAATTTACTGGGACCACCAATGACTAGTTTAAATGTGGGAAACTGGACACTGATACAAATGTTGACTTATAGATCATCGCTATAATATTTGGAACAATCTCGAAAGTCAAAAAAAAAAAAAAAGGATAAGAGAATAGATTTATAAAACCAGCATGTATTTATTCACTATAGCTAGATATAACCAGTCAGTATTTCAGATCGTGCATGGTGTCATCAAATCCAGGTTTGTATATCATTAGTATAATTGGGCTGGTGTCCTTCTGAGACAAGTCAGGTTCTGACACACCGGGCGAGTCCTCTATTTCCGATATTTGATTCAACGACAAGTTTGGACGTGCCCGATCTCTTGAGATGGATTTATGTATATTACTCTATACATTGGATTATGGTATTATTTCTTCCCAGCACAATATGACTATTACCAACATGCTTTCTCTAAATCCAGACTCAATTTCAGATGTGTAGGAAACATGTCAATGAGTGTTTGTTTCATTATTTCATTATTTTGAAAACATGGCTAATCACTGGAACTACAAGTCTGGAGATTAAAATGCTTTGAAGCGATTTCATTGTTTAATAACGAACTGCAAGTCTTAAGATAAACTGTTTTGAAGCGATTTCTTTCTTTAAGAATTTAGTTAGAAAACTCTATTTCTAGAGCAGAATTCTGTTGCCCTATGTTATGGCTAGTAGATCAAACCACTGTGACAAGTCTATTTTGCGTCGGTTTAGACTCACACTTGAACTCCCCTTGAGTCAACCAACAAAACAGAACTGTTTCAGTCTCACTAGTGCACCAGGTCCCGTTTTGATTCCACAGTCCACAACACCGAGACAAAACAGACTTTGAGTAAGTGCTCTATGGGCCAGGAACGTTCCTTGTCCATCAAGACAAATTTTCACGGCAACCCTTTGTAACTGTTCCCAGTGATACAAAACAAAACAAAAAAATCTGCGACATTTCCTGGCAAGTGTTGTGTATTTAAGAGCCTGAAGGAAAACAAATTCCCAGGGACAAAATAATATCTGTGAATTTGGCTTTAATTTCCCTGGGGACATTGCAGAAGATGTTCCCCACTGTGTCCAGTATGAGTTTTCTGGGGTTTGTCACTTGTCTCTTTCTTTGTTGGTTTGTTTGTATGTTTGTACGTTTTCCCGCTACTATCAGCACAAACTGACTTGGCTAGGAAACAGGTGTTCAAGTACATTCAGTTTCACTGACATTGAAATGAAGTTTGGTAAGTGAAATCGGATGATTTCGGGCAAGCGACCCCCCAAAATACTTATATATACTTTAATTCATCTTTAACCTTAAAGTAATGTTGTAAGTCAGAAAGTTCGATACGAGAGGTAGAGAGAGAGAGAGACAGAGAGAGAGGAAGAGAGTGAGAGAGAGAGGAAGATGGGGGGGGGGGAGAGAAAGAGGGAGAAAAAGAAAGGAAGACAGATTAGGTCAAAGACAGAATGAAAGAGGAAGAGAGAGAGAAAGAAAGAGAGAGAGAAAGTAAGAGAGAGTGAGAGAAAGAGAGAGAGAAAGAAAAAGAGAGAGAGAGAAAGAGAGGGGGGGAGGGGGGGGAGGAATCAAAACTCAACCTGAACAAATAAATCATGAAGAGTAACTCGCGGATTCCTCCCTCATCAATAAACAAAAATCTTTATTAGTGTCAACATTTTTCCATTTCCCTTAACTCGGGCCTTACATAAGGATTAACTTCAATTATCTGGAGCCCCCCATCCCCAACACCCCCCCCCCCCACCCCCAACCCACCCACCCATGTCTGTGAGTTTTTGAACTGCAACCATGACGCATGTCTCAGCCGGAAACCTTATCAAAATATTGTCTGACAATAAAATTGCTTTTCAAGATTCGTCGCCTCCAACCCATTTCCGTTGCCCCCGCCCTCCTACCAACATTCCCTCCCCGCCACCACCCACCCTGTTTTTTTTTGTACTAACAAAACATTGCAGGAATGGCTGAAAACAGAAGAAAAAAAAAAAGGTGAATGGTCTCCCTTAGGATATGGCTGGTTGATTGTAGGCCCTTTTCTGTTGTTTTGAACTCGGAAATACGAATATTAAGAAACTGACTCTCTTTCTATCCACACACCGTCAAATCACAAGCAAGAAAGAAAAGACTGAAAGAAGGAAAGAAGGAACAAGAGAAAAAGAGAGAAAGCAAGGAAAAAGAAAGAAAGAATGAACGAATGAAAGACAAAAGAAAGAAAGAGAAAAGAAAGAGAGACAGAAAAATCAAGAAAAAAGATAGGAAAACCAGTCGCTCACTACAATAACCGATCATTGATGTGACACAAGTTGCAAACAACGGAGAAGAAGAAGAAAGAAAAGCAAATAAAGAAGCAGATGAAGAACGTTTACAAACTAGCGTTAGTTAACATGACAGAACAGAAATGTGTACACGTCAAAATCTAAATACAAACTGACAGTTAATGAGCAAGGAAAAACATGAAAGATTGTAATGGTGCTGAATGTAGAACAAGATTGTACAGTTGTACAGGATATAAAAAATTTATTAATACAAATCGATCTAATTTTTTTTTTACAAAATTTAATGATTCGACAGCAAACGCAACGGTGTAATATTTTCATTGTAGTGAGAGTCAGTTTTCATAATGAGTGTAGTGAGAAAGGTGAGGTATGTTTAATAATAATAATGATTCAATAATTGTGATGAGAATTACAATAATTGATAATGATAATAATAACAATGACAATAATAATTATTATTATTACTGTGATATATAATAGTTAAGATGAGATGATATTGCTACTGCTGCTGCTGATGATGACGATGATGATGATGACGATGACGATGATGATGATGACGATGACAATGATGATGATGGTGGTGATGATAACGATGATGATGAGGACGTCGACGACGACGATGATGGTGGTGGTGGTGACGATGATGATGGTGGTGGTGATGATGACGATGATGATGATGATGATGATGACGTCGATGACGATGACGATGATGATAATCGTGATGATGATGACGATGATAATGATAACACAACAACAACGACAACAGGAACAGCAATTAAATAATAGTACCAACAATACTTCCTTAACAAAACAAAAAACAACTTCAAATGAAGTCATGAAAATATGCAATAAACAAGTCAGAACAAAACATTCAATACACAAGGGAACACGTTTCAGCACACACGTAAAACAACCAAAGAAAACACACCTAGACTAACTTTTAATACACAGGTCAGACACACACTGAATAAATAAATACAGAAAGAAAAACAACTGTCTAGCCAGATACAGAAATGTAACTTCTGGAAAACCAAACAACATTGTAAAATCGAAATGAAAAGCGACAGAAAACTGAAATCGTCCTGGGCGATTTTATCCTCTGTTACTTCAAAAGACAAAATAGATTTTTAAAAATACCCTGTTAGCCCTACATTTATGATGCAGACAGAGCTAGACAGACATGAAATTTTGTCTGCCAATCCTATCATGAATTAATAGTTTTGTGAAGGAAGCAGATCTGACACACTTACAATGTGCGGACGGAAGCGCGCGTACACACACACACACACACACACACATAGATACACAAAGAAAGGGGCCATACATAAAGTACACACGCTTGATTTTTTGCCATTTTACCACCCCCCCCCCACTCCTATTTCCCCTTCGTACCCAGCCAATATCCTACGTAAATCCGATCTAGATTTATAAAGGATTTCCGTAAGGTTGGTAAGATTACTGACGAGGCGGAATGCCTACACCAAATCGACGTTGACGCGATGTCATAACCAGCGGACCTACGTATCAATGATGTCATTACAATGTGCAAACGACATCAGTCCTAAGGATGGGATTTGCGTATGGTTGTTAGCTGGATACGCATTTCACAGGCTTGGTCTTAACCCCCATCCATTCCTCCCCGTTTACGAGCGTACAGCCATTAGAATGGTGAATGTCCATGGTGGAGCCTTGATGCTTGAAAGCTTCTAAATGGTATTTTGCATGGGCTGTTTGGTTGTTGTATTAAAGACATGATTTTTATATTTACAATCAAACAAGTTAACTTGCTGAATAAAAGGCATGTAAAACCAAAAATTGAGGGAGAACGAGGGGGAGGGAGAGAGACAGGGAGAGAGAGAGAGGGGGGGAGGACAGAGAGAGGAGAGAGAGGGAAAGAGAGAGGGGGGAGGAGAGAGGAGAAAGAGAGAGATGGAGAGAGAGAGGGAAAGAGAGAGAGGGGGAGAGGAGAAAGAGGGAAAGAGAGAGAGGGTGAGAGGGGAGAGAGAGAGGAGACGAGAGAGAGGGGAGAGAGAGGAGAGAGAGGGAAAGAGAGAGAGGTTGAGAGGGGATAGAGAGAGGAGACGAGAGAGAGGGGAGAGAGAGAGAGAGGAGAGAGAGGGAAAGAGAGAGGAGAGGAGAGAGAGGGGAGAGAGAGGGGAGAGAGAGAGGAGAGGAGAGAGGGGGAAAGAGAGGGGAGAGGAGAGAGAGGGGAGAGAGAGAGGGGGGGAGGAGAGAGAGGGAAAGAGAGAGGGGGAGGAGAGAGGAGAAAGAGAGATAGAGATGAGAGGAGAGAGAGGGAAAGAGGGTGAGAGGGGAGAGAGAGAGGAGAGGAGAGAGAGGGGAGAGAGAGAGAGAGAGGACAGAGAGGGAAAGAGAGGGGAGAGGACAGAGAGGGGAGAGAGAGAGAGAGGACAGAGAGGGAAAGAGAGGGGAGAGGAGAGAGAGGGGAGAGAGAGAGAGGAGAGAGAGGGGAGAGAGAGAGAGAGAGGACAGAGAGGGAAAGAGAGGGGAGAGGAGAGAGAGGGGAGAGAGAGAGAGAGGAGAGAGAGGGGAGAGAGAGAGAGAGGAGAGAGAGGGGAGAGAGAGAGAGGACGGAGAGGGAAAGAGAGGGGAGAGGAGAGAGAGGGGAGAGAGAGAGAGAGGACAGAGAGGGAAAGAGAGGGGAGAGGAGAGGGAAAGAGAGAGAGGAGAGAGAGGAGAGAGAGAGAGAGAGAGAGACAGGGAAAGAGAGAGGGGGGGAGAGAGCGGGGAAGAGAAAGACAGACCGAGAGACAGAGGGAAAGAGAGATAGAGAGTAAGTCAGATTCCTCCCTCTCTTCTTCCTCCTATTCACACTTTCTTACGCTTGAAACCCCCCGCCTCCATCCTCTCCACCCCCGGCCCTCCGGTCGTGCATACTTTATGAAAGCTCCCCCCCCCCCCGCCCCCCAAGGAAATTTCAGCCACTTGAATCAAAACCAAAAATAAACAAAAACATTACCCACGTCCAGACAGCTGAACATAAAAACCAGCTATTAAAATAATAAACATTCGCTGATAAAATCTCAATAACATGTCTGGAACAAACCAAAAAATAGAGTTAAGTCTATTTTGCTTTTGTTTTTAGAGAAACTATTATTCACAGTGCTTTGAAACAAGACAGAACAGCGGGAAGATATCAAACTACTGCAGTGGTTCTCACTGTGTTCCAGGCAATCGCCCCCGTAGGCCCCAGGTTTTCTTTCATGGCCCCCCCCCCCTTCTTCCGTGGCTGCTCTGTATTATTTTGATCCCAAGTCATCATTCATTCAAGTTTTCGCTCCTCCATGGCCCCTTTTCATCGTTTTCGGCCCTAGTCTTCCTTTTTTTGTGCTTTCGCCTCCCTAAATATCAAAATCGCCCCCCCCCCCTTTTGGCTGGGGCCGATATTGCCCCACCGTTGAGAACCACTGAACTAGACACATGACAAGTTGAGGTTTTTTACCGACATCTTTAATAAATAGCAATTCTAGCAGTCAAACCCACAGACTAATAAATAACCAGACTGGAAACACAAGCTTCGGGCTGTGTCGTTTTTTACGGAAGTTAATGAGATGCGGCCGCATAACCAACGTGGCCGCCGCTCGGGAAATTCCGATTTTAGTTCTATCTGCATTAGAAATTTCTTTTTATTTGTCAAGATTGGTTGTACATGTATTGATAATGCATTGTCTTGCCTATCCTTTCATTTTATTGTCTACAGCTGCCTTTTTTTTATTGTTATAAATTATGACCGTCTGGACTTTTAACGACAGCTGCATTGTAACTGTGCTGAAGCGTCGGTCGCAACCGTAAATCTAATGTGGCGAATGGTTCATGACCTTTCGCTGTTTTGTGACGTCACACAATGGGCTCATCCAGTCTGTTTAATTTATTAGTCTGTGGTCAAACCTAATTTAGTATTGATTTTTTTTTTTCTTAAAGCTGACGAATTTCTTCAACTATTTTCTGTCTAATTTCTCTCTGTGTTGTAAGATCACTTTAAGTGACAGTGTTAGTTCTTAGTGTAAGGCATCCCAAATATAATAATATTCGTCCCGTCTACCCACAGACTAATAAAATACCCAGACTGGATGATCCCATTGTGTGACGTCAGAAAACAGCGAAAGGTCATGAACCATCCGCCACATTAGGTTTAGGTTTACGACCGAGGCTTCAGCATAGCTACAATGTTGAATGACACCATTTTGACGCGCCTACTGACCGCGGTAGTTTGTTTCCGCACCAAGAAATTAATACATGTACCACCAATCTTGACAAATAAAAAGAAATTTCTACTGCAGATAGAACTAGAATCGGAATTTCCCGAGCGGCGGCCATGTTGGTTGTACGACCGCCGCTCGGGAAATTCCGTAAAAAACGACACAGCCCGAAGCTCGTGTTTCCAGTCTGGTTAATTTATTAGTCTGTGCGTCTACCTGATCTTCCTGCGTCCTGCCTCTTTAGCCCTCAGAAGGGCGGTTTGAAGCCCTGAATAGGGCTGTTTTGGGGCTGGCTAGAGGAAGAATAGAAATTACAACAATTAATGCAGCATCTTTATTTCTCCTAATTAGGACCAGAACTATAACAGTAAATAAATAATAGACCTGTAGTAATGGTGATGGTGGTGCTGATAATGAATGACAGTGATGACGTCGATGATGATGATGATGGTGGTGGTGATAATGATGATGATGACGTCGTTGATGATGATGATGGTGGTGATAATGATGATGATGACGTCGATGATGATGATGGTGATAATGATGATGATGACGTCGTTGATGATGATGATGGTGGTGATAATGATGATGATGACGTGGATGATGATGATGATGATGGTGATAATGATGATGATGACGTCGATGATGATGATGATGGTGGTGATAATGATGATGATGACGTTGATGATGATCATGATGGTAGTGATAATGATGACGATGACGATCACGTTGATGATGATGAGGAGGAGGAGGAGGATTTAGGAGGCTGTTTGCTAATGCTGATGAGGAGGATGAGTATAGTAACGACGAGGACGATGATGATGATGATGATGATGATGATACAAAACTTTGTGTAACCAAATCCAAAAACGTAAAAACTTGAAAGACAGAAAAAAGAAGTCAGGTCAGATAACAATGGGACGAATGAAAACCAAGTCAGTGCATGTGCGGGTTGGTGTGTGTGTGTGTGTGTGCATGTGCGGGTTGGTGTGTGTGTGTGTGTGTGTGTGTGTGTGTGCATGTGCGGGTTGGTGTGTGTGTGTGTGTGTGTGTGTGTGTGTGTGCGGGTTGGTGTGTGTGTGTGTGTGTGTGCATGTGCGGGTTGGTGTGTGTGTGTGTGTGTGTGTGTGCATGTGCGGGTTGGTGTGTGTGTGTGTGTGTGTGTGCATGTGCGGGTTGGTGTGTGTGTGTGTGTGTGTGCATGTGCGGGTTGGTGTGTGTGTGTGTGTGTGTGTGTGTGTGCATGTGCGGGTTGGTGTGTGTGTGTGTGTGTGCATGTGCGGGTTGGTGTGTGTGTGTGTGTGTGCATGTGCGGGCTGGTGTGTGTGTGTGTGTGTGTGTGTGCATGTGCGGGTTGGTGTGTGTGTGTGTGTGTGTGCATGTGCGGGTTGGTGTGTGTGTGTGTGTGTGTGTGTGCATGTGCGGGTTGGTGTGTGTGTGTGTGTGTGTGCATGTGCGGGTTGGTGTGTGTGTCTGTGTGTGTGTGTGTGCATGTGCGGGTTGGTGTGTGTGTGTGTGTGTGTGTGTGTGCATGTGCGGGTTGGTGTGTGTGTGTGTGTGTGTGTGCATGTGCGGGTTGGTGTGTGTGTGTGTGTGCATGTGCGGGTTGGTGTGTGTGTGTGTGTGTGTTGTGTGTGTGTGTGTGTGCATGTGCGGGTTGGTGTGTGTGTGTGTGTGTGTGTGTGCATGTGCGGGTTGGTGTGTGTGTGTGTGCATGTGCGGGTTGGTGTGTGTGTGTGTGCATGTGCGGGTTGGTGTGTGTGTGTGTGTGTGCATGTGCGGGTTGGTGTGTGTGTGTGTGTGTGTGCATGTGTATGTGTGTGCATGGGTGTGTGTGAGTGTATGTGTGGATGAGTGTAAAATGGGGGGGGGGGCGAGGAAGAGGGGGGGGGGTAGGAAATGAGTGCCCGTCCAGGATCACCCGCGAATCAAGTGTATGCTCGCGGGTGTGTGTGTGTGTGTGTGTGTGTGTGTGTGTGTGTGTGTGTGTGTGTGTGTGTGTGTGTGTGTGTGTGTGTGTGTGTGTGTGTGTGTGTGTGTGTGTGTGGAGGGGGCGTGTAGAGAAAGGGGGTTGGGGAGACTCGCCCTCCAGTTCTACAAGTCCGGAGACACCAAGAACTCAAATGTCAAAGTGTTTTATCAGCGCCATTGCAGGAGTGAGCAAATATTGTATCAAGATAAGCCGTCCGTCTGGGCAAGACATCTTTTGTTGGGAGGGCCTCAGACAGGAGGAGATTGATGAGGGGGGGGGGGGATGAATAGAAGATGGAGAGAGGGTCAACAGTTTGATTTCTCAGGGTGAAATGTGAGTAGGTTTACACCCCCAGAAAGCTAAGTTATGACTTATTTGGCTTGCTTTGCTAGAAACGTGACATTAGTCAATCCTACCATGTCAAAGTATTTCACCAACCAGAGGGTAAGTAGCCCATAATATTGTTTCTTTTTTTTAGAGGGGGGGGGGGGCGTTCAGATTGAAATACGATTTGGAATGTATTCATTCAGTGCATAACTCAATGATTACAGATAACTGCATAGATAAGCACTTACTCTAAAAAAAACTGTATAAAAAGTAGATAGATGTTTATATGTAAATCAGTATCCCGTCTCATCTCCCCCCCCCCCCACCCCCACCCTCCCAAAAAAAAACAACTCGCCAACCGGTGCTGCACTGTGGCGACGACGTGCCTGCTCCAGTCGTAACTGGGTGCAATGACACAAATGCAAATTTCCCAAATGGGATTAAAGTAGTATACAAATACAAATACAAAGTACATAAATAGATAGAAACAAAGAATATAATCATATAGACTGGGGGGGGGGGGGGGAATCTATAGAAATAGATAGGTAGAGAGAGGGAAAAAAACGTATATCAATAAATTAGTAAATAACTTCATAACTGTTTATAGGCACTATCCTGGGGATTGGACCCAACTGGAGTCTTTTATATCCCAGTAGCGCATGTTTATTCGTCTTTTCGTCCCAGAAAAAATAACAACAAACAAGCAAACAAGTAAACCATACGATAAACAAGAATGGAAATTAAAAAAAACACTGTGTGTATTTGGTCACCATAGGGGTCTTTTTGGAATGAACGTGTTTAACGTCGATTTTCTCCAGAATTGTTTGTTGAATTTTGGAAATTTTAATTAACTGTCAACTGTTGACTGATTGATTGACTGACGGACTGTGGACTGATTGATCGACTCACTCACTCACTCTGATATGTGTACACTCAATACCTCCTCCTCCTCAATTCACGCTCCAAAACTCTTTCTCTCTCTCTCTCTTTCTCTCTCTCTCTCTCTCTCTCTCTTTCTCTCTCTCTCTCTCTCTCTCTCACTGTCTGTTTTTGTCTCTCTGTTTCCCTCTGTCTCTCTCTGTCTATCTGTCTCTCTCTCTCTCTGTCTATCTCTCTCTCTCTCTCTCTTTCTCTCGCTCTCTCTCTCTCTCTTTCTCTCTCTCTCTTTTTCTCTCTCTCTCTCTCTCTCTCTCTCTCTCTCTCGTATGTTTACCAACCCTTGAAAAACATAAAATGAAAAGAAAAAAGTAAAAAACTACGACCTTTAGTCACAGATCCACAAAAAACCAGTAAAAGTCACCACACACAGACAGACAAATACACGCGCACAAGCACGTACACAGACACATACACGTATATACACACAGACGCACACAGAGGGGTGATGTTAGAGAGAAAGGAGGAGAGACGGGGATTGGATAAGGAAACAGAGGAGGGAGGGAGAAAGAGCGGGGCGAGCGGGAGGAGGAGGGAGAGAAGGATAAAGAGACACACAGACAATACAGACACAATGAGAGAGAGGCAGAGATTAGAGAGAGACAGAGCGAGAATTGGAAAAGGCAGGGACAGAGAGAAAGAGAAATGAGAGACAGAGAGAGAGAGAGAGTGAGACAGAGAGACGGAGAAAAAGAGAGACACCCAGACAGACGACAGAAACACACACACACACACACAAATAACGCATACAACCTACTATTTTAAACGCCTCCTTTTCATCCATTAGAATTGCAAGCTTTTATTCGTTTTAGCGTTAGGAGAAATATTAATTACGTGCAACTGGTCAGTATTCCTTAAAAACAACTCTTCAATTCATGACCTTTTCAGTGGATGAACTAGATCTAAAATCAGGACACAAACACACACACACTCATACACACACATACAATTAACGCATAATGCCAGCTATTTTAGACGCCCCTTTGTCACCCAGTAGAATTGCAAGTTTTTGTTTTAATGTCAGAATAAGTCCAACAAATCTGCCACACAAGTCTGACCAGTAAGATGCACAAATCCAACAAACTGGTTGAATAATTCCAATAAGTCCGACGCACAAGTCCAACAAGTTGGCCGAAAAATTCCAACAAGCCTGACGCACAAGTCCAAGAAATTGGGTGAAATAACCAGCCAAGTCTGACACACAAGTCCAATAAATTGGTCAAAATTTTTTGACAAGTCTGACGCACAAGTCCAACATGTTGATAAAAAAATTCTAACAAGTCTGACGAGTTGGCCCAAAAATCCGACAAGAAAGACACACAAGTCCAATAAGTTGACCAAAAAAAAATCCAGCAAGTCCAAACGCACAAGTCCAACAAATTGGCCAAAAATTCCGACTAGTCTGATACAGAAGTCTGAAAAGTTGGCCAAAACATTTTGACAAGTCTGACGCACAAGTCCAATATGTTGGTAAAAAAAATTTTAACAAGCCGAACGCACAAGTCTGACAAGTTGACCGAAAAAAATCCGACAAGTCTTATGCAGAAGTCCAAGAAGTTGGCAAAAAAAAAAAAATCAGACGAGTCCAACACACAAGTCCAACAAATTGGCCGAAAAATTTCGACAAGTCTGACAAGTTGGCCAAAATATTTTGACAAATCTGATGCAGAAATTAAATTATTTGGCCCAACATGTCCAACAAGCCTGACACACAAGCCCAATAAGTTGGCCAAAAGAGTTTGACAAGTCTGACGCACAAGTTCAACAGGTTGGTAAAAAAAATTCTAACAAGTCTGACAAATTGGCCGAAAAATCCGACAAGACGGCACATAAGTCCGATAAGTTGGCCAAAAAAATCTAACAGGTCTTATGCACAAGTTAAATAAATTAACAAAAAAATCTGACAAATCTGACGCACAAGTCCAACAAATTGGCCAAAAAATTCCAACAAGTCTGTCACAGAAGTCTGAAAAGTTGGCCTAAACATATTGACAAGCCTGGTGCAAAAGTCCAACATGTTGGTCAAAAAATTCTAACAAGCCGACCGCACAAGTCTGACAATTTCGCCCAAAAAATTCGACAAGTCCAATAAGTTGGCCAAAATAATCCGACAAATCTGACGCACAAGTCCAACAAATTGGTCAAAAAATTCCAACAAGTCTGACAAGTTGGCCAAAACATTTTGACAAGCCTGACGCGCAAGTGCATCATGTCGGTCAAAAAATTCTAACGAGCCGAACGCACTAGTCTGACAAGTTGGCCCAAAAATTCGACAAGACCGACACACAAGTCCAATAAGTTGGTCTAAAAATTCCGATGAATTTGATGCATAAGTCCGATAAGCTGGCCAAAAATTTTTGTCAAGTCTGGCACACAAATCCAACAAGTTAGCCAAAAATGTCTGACAAGTCTGACAGAGAAGCCTGATGACTTGGCCAAAAAATTTTTTCAAGACTGATGCACAAGTCCAACATGTTGGCCAAAAAATTCTAACAAGTCGAACGCACAAGTCTGACAAGTTGGCCCAAAAATCTGACAAAACCAACACACAAGTCCAATAAATTGGCCAAAAAAATCCAACAAGTCTTATGCACAAGTCCAATAAATTGGCCAAAGAAATCTGGCAAATCTGACGCACAAGTTCAACAAGTTGGCCAAAAAATTCCGGCAAGTCTGATACGCCAGTCGAACAAGTTGGCCGAAAAAGTTTGACAAGCCCGGGGGGGCAAGTCTGACATCCAACAAGTTCATCGCACAAATTTGGCAAAGCCGCACTGATGCGACAAATAATCCGATAAGTCATCCGCACAAATTTGACAAGTATACTGCACAAGTCTGACAAAGTTTGTCAAGTAGAACAAGTCTGTCAAACAAGTTCGACAAGTCTGACAAGTGTGACTAATCCAACAAGTTGGCCAAAACATTTTGAACAGCCTGACGCACAAGTCCAACATATTGGCCAAAAAATTCTAACTAAACGAACGCACTAGTCTGACAAGTTGGCCCAAAAATTTGACAAGACCAACACACCAGTCCAATAAGGTGGCCAAAAAAAACAGTCAAATCTGACGCACAAGTCCAAGAAGTTGGCAAAAAAAATCCGACAAGTCCAACAAATTGGCCGAAAAATTTCTATACATTTGACGCACAAGTCCGATAAGTTGGCCAAAAATTTTTGTCAAGTCTGGCACAAAAATCCAACAAGTTGGCCAAAAATGTCTGACAAGTCTGACAGAGAAGTCTGACAACTTGGCCAAAAAATTTTTTCAAGTCTGACGCACAAGGCCAACATGTTGGCCAAAAAATTCTAACAAGCCAAAAGCACAAGTCTGACAAGTTGGCCCAAAAATCAGACAAAACCAACATACAAGTCCAATAAGTTGGCCTAAAAAGTCTGACAAGTCTTATGCACAAGTTCAATAAATTGACAACAAAAATCCGACCAGTCCGACGCACGATTCCAATAAGTTGGCCAAAAAAATCTGGCAAATCTGACGCGCAAGTTCAACAAGTTGGTCAAAAAATTCTGGCAAGTCCAATACGCCAGTTGAACAAGTTGGCCAAAAAATTCCGGCAAGTCCGATACGCAAGTCGAAGAAGTTGGCCGAAAAAGTCTGACAAGCCCGGGGGGCAAGTCTGACGTCCAACAAGTCCATCACACAAATTTGACAAAGCCACATTGTGTGCGACAAATAATCCGATAAGTCATCCGCACAAATTCTACAAGTCTGACAAGTATACTGCACAAGTCTGACAAGTTTGTCAAGTCCAACAAGTTGGCTTAAAAAATTTTGACAAGTCCGACGCCCAAGTCCAACAAATTGGCCAAAAAATTCCAAAAAGTCTGTCACAGAAGTCTGACAAGTTGGCCAAAACATTTTGACAAGCCTGACGCACAAGTCCAACATGTTGGCCAAAATATTCTAACAAGCCGAACACACAAGTCCAATAAGTTGGCCAAAAAAATCCGACGTCCAACAAATTGGCCAAAAAATTCCGATAAATTTGACGCACACGTGCGATAAGTTGACCAAAAATTTTGTCAAGTCTGACGCACAAATCCAATAAGTTGGCCAAAAATGTCTGACAAGTCTGACAGAAATGTCTGACAAGTTGGCCAAAAAAATTTTTCAAGTCTGACGCACAAGTCCAACATGTTGATCAAAAAATTCTAACAAGATGAACGCACAAGTCTGACAAGTTAGCCGAAAAATCCGACAAGACCAACACAAAAGTCCAATAAGTTGGCCAGAAAAATCCAACAAATCTGACTCACAAATTCAATCAGTTGACGACGCGAAAAAATCCGATAAGTCTGATGCACAAGTCCTAGAAATTAGCCCCAAAAAATCAGACAAGTTAAAGGCACAAGTCCAACAAATTGGCCGAAAAATTTCAGTAAATTTGAAACACCATGTCCGTCAAGTTGGCCAACAAATTTGGTGAAGTCTGACACACAAATCCTATAAGTTGGCCAAAAAAAAAAAACGTTCGACAAGTCTGATGCACAAGTTAAAAAGTTGGCTAAAAAAAATCCGAAAAAATTCGGATAAGCCGAATGCACATCCGAAAGCTGGCCAAAACATCCAACAAGTCCGATGCAAAAGTTCAAGAAGTTGGCTAAAAAAAATCCGACAAGTCTGATACACAAGTCTGCTAAGTCTGGGGTACAAGTCTGACAAGTCGAACAAGTTCGTCGCACAAGTCCAACAAGTCCAACAAGTCCAACAAGTCTGTCACACAAATTTGACAAAGCCGCACTGGTGCAACAAATCCTACAAGTCATCTGCACAAATCTGACAAGCCTGCTAAGTCCACCGTACCAGTCTGACAAGTTTTGTCAAGTCCAACAAGTCTGCCGAACAGGTTCAACAAGTCTGACAAGTATGACAAATCCAACAAGTCATCCACACAATTCTGACAAGTCCATTGCACAATTTTGACAAGTCCAACAAGTCCACTGCACAAAGCCCACAACTTTGACATGTCTGACATGCCGACTTCAAAATTACGGCAAATCTGTCAAATCCGCTGCACAAGTCCAACAATGTTTGCCGAACAAGTCCGCCAAGTCTAAGATATCTGATAAGTCTACCGCAGATGTCCGACAAATCCACAGCACTAGTCCAACAGGTCTGCCGCATAAGTCTGAAAAGCCAGAGGCACAAGTCTGACAAATTTGACAAGTCCGCCGCACAAGCCTGACAAGGCCCCAGAACAAGTCAAGCAAGTTTTCCGCAGAACTCCGACAAGTCCAAAAAGTATGCCACACAAGTTGGACAAGTCTGCTGCACAAGTCCAACAAGTCCGCCCCACAAGTCTGACCACCCCATAGCACAAGACTGACAAATCGAACCAGTCCGCATTACGAATAAGTCTGAAAGTCCGAAGATTTTAAAAAGTCCATGGCACAGGTTCGACAAGTTCGACCAGTTCGCTGCAAAGGTTCCACAAGTCTAAGAAATCCGTTGCACAAGTCAAAAAAGTCTGACAAGTCTTTATAATTTTGGAAAACTTTGTTTCCACGAGATAAGTGGTTTGACCATGACATCGACGTAATACATCATAATTTAGAGATTATACGATTTTTAGTGTTAAGGGTGGTGAGGCCTGACAAGTCTGACAAATATTTCCCTTTTACTGTAAAGTTTTGTTTCCATGAAAAGGGCGGCTTGGCCACGACACCGACGACGTATATCATAACTTAGGAGTTATGGGATTTTTAGTGGTAAGGGTGGTGAGGTTATCTCTGTGGTAAGGGATATGTCTATTTGGTATCGAATTTGGAATCCTAAATAGGGACTTTCTAATAATATCAGACATAAAACTATTATGAAATCATTTTAATGTTTTGTTAGACCTATTTTATTTTTATTCAAACGTAAACCAGAGGAAGAAAATGTAAATGCAAGTGAAAAGTTTCACATTTTCTAGAAAATAAGAGAAAGTATTCAATTCGTTGTGACATTTTCTTCAATAAGAATACATAAGGGTATCGATTCCCGGTTTGTAGGAAAAACTAGGATTATGTCAAGGGCAAAGGACGATAATCATGTGATTGGAGTATAGTCTTTTTGAGAATGCAAAATTATGAAACTAGGCAGTATCGAGAAACATTTATCTTTAAAAATATTAATAAGCATAAACGTTTAAATTAAAACAAGATAATTTTAATAGTTTTAATAAAGGGATGGATTTAATATCTGAGTTTATGCATAATGAGGTCAAACCCATAACGGCAGACAACGTATGGATTCTGTGTCATATAAGAAAAACCAAAATTTATTTATAGTACAGAACAGCCACTCGTGGGAAACCTGGGTGGTCACTGGCTCCTGCTTCCATGTAGCGTCGAGGTCGGCGGTCGACCAAGGTACTCGCACGGCTAGTCATGCCCAACTAGTCTGTAAAGCTTAGGGTCTGGCGAGTTTCCTCCCTTAAGGCGCTTCTGAGGGACTGAGAGTTGGGGTGGAGTTTGGTCGGGGGTAGGCCGGACAAAACATACGGATTAGAACCTACTTCCTTAGATCTTAAGGGGCAACTGGTACTTTAGTGTATTAGACTTAGGATCGTCCATGTCATGGGAAAAGTGCTCTCGCAACCACATAGTCACACGGCACATCTGTGCTAGGTAGGGTAGTGTGTGCTGGAGTCCCCGTGCCACTATTTTTTTTATTTTTTTTGATTCACTTATTTTAATTTCTCTAAACAGAATTCAGTGCACAACAACAATAACAACAGTAAATGTTGAGCATTTGCAAAGTTCACGAGAGAGTGGGATGATATTGTCTATTGTCTCTGTTGGCGGAGTTCTTATTGCTGTAGCAAATAAAAATTTAATGTTTCAATTGTAAAAGGCCGGGTTTGTTTATTGTCTTGTCGGAACACAGCGTGTCAAAACACATATTGTTGACCGCAGGATTGGTCGTATAAAAGATGGCAGAAAATGTAGATTTTGAGTTGTAGCGAAATAGAATCACCCTGTGCTCTTGATTTTTACAAGAGTAAAACTACAATTATCACCAGGGAGAGAACACAAAGAACCTTTCAAGGGCGAGAAAGTTAGCAGTTCAAGGCAAGCGCTTTACAGCTTCGTGAAGTATTCCACTCAAACCCTTTTGACACACATGGAAAACACACCTATTATAAAGCTTGCTGCGTAGAGCGCCGATTGTAAAATCAAAAATATTGAAAGGGAATTCTTTTTCAGGCTTTGAAGCGACTTGCTGCGTAATGCAGTGTGTAGTTACTTGCACTTTTCCATCCTCTGGTGCAACAAAATGGATGTTGACTCCCATCTTAAAACACGAGAAGGTGTTATGATTGGTGAAGCGCTTGCTTTTCCGGGCTTCATGTGTGTGCATCCTCGGCAGCAACAGGCGCGTTCTGAAAATGCGCTTGTCTGAAGGTGTTAACTTTCTTCCGCTTGAAGCGTTCTCCATGTTCTTTCCCTCATGTACAGTGGGGTAGCGTGGGTTGCCAGCTCCCGGGGTGCGTGATTTTTTTCCGTACGAGCTTTGGCAAATTCAGGAGCGGGGGAGTAACAGACCCCCAAACGCAGGACAGCTCCAACACATCCCAGGGATATTTGGTGACGTTCAGAGTCATATCAGCACCCATGGCAGTGTTTGATAGGACGAGAAATCCCTTAGCCGATGACCTGTGTTTGGGGTGTGAATTGCTGCCCCGCTCCTGAATTTGCTAAAGTTCGTAGGGAAAAAAATCACGCTCCCGGGATAAGGCAGATATTGCGCACTCTGAACTGTGGACTCTCTGAGTCCCTTTCACCAGTCCAGTATTGAAACCCCCCCCCCCCTTTCCTCATGCACATGTACTGTATTTTAAGAAAAATGTAATTAAAATAGAATGCATTTAATCCTAGGATACTCAAATAGATATAAAATCGCCTGGTTTTAATTTCTGCAAACTTATTGAAATCTACATTGAAATCTCTCAGTTGACTGTATTGTTAGGTTAGCCAGTCTCTGATACGTTTTGATTTATTTACGGTTTGAGAAACTTCTTTCGCAATTGGCACTTGAAACAGTGATAGTTTCAAAATGTCAGAACAAAGTTAACCAAACTCTCTTGCAGCTTCCATTTGTAAACCCAACGAAGCAAATGTAAAAGAATATCATAACAGTCGATAGTTGCAAAATTGTAACTCGATAGGGATTAGAAAATACTTTTCAAAAATACTTTGGATGTGTAAATCATTAAATGCTTTTGAGACAATGTTTAGAAATGATTTAAGATGCCACTTGCGGCAAGAACTCAGTATTGACCCCATGCCATTTTGTCACCGTTTTTGTAATTTATCTTGAAGCTTGACCCTCCAAGGTCGATAACTACCCTATTTCCACATTATACACCTATGACCACCTCGTTGGCAATACAAATAATAACAGCGAAACAAATAATAACAGCGAAGGACAATACCCACGTAAACTAACCTGTTGACGCCCCAGAACAAAAAAAAAAATTCAACAAACGATCGAACCCCTAACGACACACGCACACACGTGCAAGACAAGTCCAACAAGTCCGGCCAAATACTTAAATAATAATATTTATAACTCACACATACATACACACACACACACACAGAGAGAGAACAGGTCAAAACAGGTCAAAATGACTTCAGATATAATACTGATGTTCCTAGTCAGAGTTTCTGTGAATTCTCACTTGTCTGTCCAGTCCACGACCCCTCCTCCACCTTTCACCCCTCTCTTCCTCCCTCCTTCGCCCCACTCCCAATCCTGATTGAGCAGCTACAGAACTGAGATCCCCCTCACACACACACACCCACACAGACAGACTGACACGACAGTAAACATGGTGTCACCTAGCGCACGTGACAAACGAGGCCAACTCCTGGAGACTTGATATTTGGTCTGGAAACTTATCGCGCGTGCCTCAACTCCTGTCTCACCCCCCACCCCTCTCCCTGTCTGCGGCAAGTCTGTCAACTCTACGTCTTCCCAGCTTCCTGTCCACCCTCGCAACCATCCAATTTGGACTTCGAGTTTGACTTTGACGTTGGGAAAGATAATCTTTGTCAAATCCCAGTATCCGCCAGTCTATTACATTTTGTCTTTTTTCTCTAAAAGGATTTTACTAGGTGACCTTAATATTCTAGGTACAGGCGCGCACTGGCCGAGTTTGATCTACCTACTAATTGGATGGTGACGTCATACCATTAAGTTTCAGTGAGACACCGAGCACCAGCCAACTCATAAGATCTCATCCAACTAATCTAGCTACCAAAATCGGCTGTGACGCGCTTAGGCTAGGGTATAGCAAGGGAAACCTTAAATGGCAGTTTTCGTCTAGTTGTTAAAATGCGCATTTCTTCTCAAAAAGAATAATCTGCGACCAGTAGTTTGGAAATAAAATCAGTTTTTTTCCTTCTCTTGTAACATTTCCCAAACCGGCGTTGTGAGGTTTTATCATGCGGACAACGATATCACTGAGAGATTGTTAGTCTCTGGCGTAGTGCAAGAATCGTTGTCGAATCACAACATTCGTCAAAATTATTAAAAGAATGTTGTTACAAGTACGTCCGTTCCCCAAAAAATTTTGCCCTAGGGGTACGTATTTTATAGCCTCTTGTGACTCCAGAGCTAGAGAGCTCCTCCTGATATACTCCTAACAACAGCCTTAATTAATTATTCTTTCAGATTTTCGTCTTGATTTCCCCCTGTTTTGGGGTTGAAAGGGTAAGGGTCAGGGTTAGGGATTCGATCAGATTTGGGGTTGAGGAAAGGACGGTGTTAAGGATAGGTGCCGTACACGTACACGCCCCTAACGCAACGCGCTTGGCGTGTGTACGTACTTACAACAATAACCCCATTAAAATGTGCTCTATTGAAAACACTAACATTAAGTGACTTTAGCAGTCTTCTATGGTGTAGGATCGTGGTCAAATCACGTTCATCAAATTGTTTAAAGCGATGTAAAAGAAGTGAAATGTCTTTAGTATTCCTACAGCATCTCTCTTTGATGTGGATACACGCTTGGGACTAACACAATAGAAATGAAATAAAAAAGAATAAAGGTAAAATAATAGAATAAAATAATAGAAAAAACTAGAGTAAAAATAAGATACAATATATAATAAATGAAATAAAATTCCCACTTGTGATTCAAATATATGCGAGCAATTTTCACGGACATGTACATGGGTGGAATTGAAGATTAAGATCTAGGCAAGGATGTCGATGAATTTTTGCGACGCCGGAAATAGGAGCTGAGGATGTGGTTGTCTTGGTCTTGGCATGATCTGTGCGTACGCGCATGTGTGTTAGCATGTGTAGACCTGCTATTTTCTTTGTGTTTGTGTCTGGCCGGGAAGATGTGGGGGTGGGGGGTGGGATTGTGGCAGGGGCAGAAGGAAAAACAGAAGGGGAGAGACGCAGAGAGAGAAAGAAAGTATTAAATATACACAAGAGCTGGGGAAATAGGAGAGAGGATCAACAATGGAGGAAGAATAACAGGCAGGCATGCCTTTGACAGCTGGAGATTGGGGGGGGGGGGGAGAACGAGAGAGATAGTGAGAGAGAAGAGAGTGGGAGAGAGTGGGGAGGGAGGAGTGAGAGAGGGGGAAAGGGAGACAGAGAGCGAGAGATAGAGAGGGAGAGGGGAGAGAGAAAGATCAAGAGAGAGAGAGGGGAGAGAGAAAGATCAAGAGAGAGAGAGGGGAGAGAGAAAGATCAAGAGAGAGAGAGGGGCAGATAAGAGAGGGAACAAGTGAGACCGAGAGAGAGGGGAGAGACAGAGAGAGAGAGAGACAAAGTCAGAGAGAGGTATTATATATCTCAAGGTCAGCGTTGATGCTGGGCATGCACACAGAGCTCTAATCTGAATGGAGAGAGAGAGAGAGAGAGAAAGAGAGACACACAGACAGATGGACAGACAGAGATCTGATAAGGATAGAGAGAGAGAGAGAGAAAGACAAACAGACAGACAGACAAATGGACAGACAGATGGAAAAATAACAAAGACGAGAAAAAACAACAAAGCGATCAGCTGAACAGATCACAGAGTACAGGGGATAGAAAGAGGCAATAAAGAAAAGCACGGTGGCGATGGAAGATGTCAGAAAAAGTTAGATATTGAAAGACAAGATTTGTGAGGAAACGACAAGAACGAACGAATGAAAACTATTGAAATTTAAAAAAGCAAAAATCAAAGAGAAAAAGAAAGTGAGGCATTGGAGGGAAAGGATGGAAAGAGTAAACTGAGTAAATATAATTATATAGATTAAATTCTTTTGTTTCTGTCAAAGAAATTTAATTGAAAAAGAAAAAAAAAATCTACGAATTTCCCCAGGAATCCACTTGATTTAGCTCTCTCCCTCCCCTCCCAATTGCCCCCCCCCCCCCCCGCTTTCCCTTTCCTCTCATACAAGCAGGAAATTAAATGCTCTTTTTCACCTTTCTTTCTCTCGCATACTCGGACAGACAGATAGACAGACAGACAAAAAACACACAAACGGCTAGATAAACACATAGTCACACTTATAGACACATGCACACACACACACGCACTCACACACACACGAATCATACAAAGACACATACACGAACACACACAACTTACATACGCGCACGCTCATACAAACACACACACACACACACACACAAGGTCAAAAATTGGCAAAAAAGAAAAAGCTGTATGTAGCAAAGCCTCGCCTAAGAAATAATACCCAAACGATACAATTAAACGCAAACTGAAAGGGGAGACAGAAAATGGCCGATATTTCGGCAACAGCCTTTTTTCAGGGGTAAAAAAAAAACCGAAAAAAACATCAACAGAGGGGAACAAATTTGAAAACTGAAAAGAAAGTTACAACAATCGAACAATAAAAGATTTGAATAGGAAATGTATAGAATCTAAACTGAATATTTCTACATAACTGCGAGTTCTTGGTCAGCAGTCTTTGCTGGGACCCCACTTTTTTCTGTTGGTTTTATATTTCGTCAATTTAACCCATACACACACACAAGGACTTGCTTACAAACACACATACGCACAAAGACACACATATAATACAGACACACTCGGACATACATCTAGACAGGCATGGACTGGCAAAAAGACACACACACATACACATAATAATATAATACACTTATACATACATACAAGTACACACACACACACACACATCTACCCCCCAGCTGTCGTGTCGTGGACAATGACCCGAGGGTCAGGCGAGGGCAAATCTACACGAAACAGCGAATGGACACCCAACTATCTTGTCTGTCTAGGTAGTTCGAACTCCCGAGTTCAAAACCATTGGTTAGGACATTGATAGAGGTCTCTCAGCTGCCTGGCCAGGAGAAACTGATCCATCTCTTTGTTAAACTGGTGAACAGACAGACTTATCGCTGGTTGTGGGTACACAAATGTCATTCACACTTTGTCCTAACCGCCTTCCAGCTTCGGGTTCAGGATTCTTTACTGTTGAAGTTCTTTAAACGTTACACTAGCTGTGGATGCATGCCATTTTTGTGATGTTTGACATAACGCTGTCTGGCTATCTGTCTGATTGATGAAATCTATCTATCTATCTATCTATCTATCTATCTATCTATCTATCTATCTATCTATCTATCTATCTATCTATCTATCTATCTATCTATCTATCTATCTATCTATCTATCTATCTATCTATCTATCTATTTATCTATCTGTCTGATCTGTCTATCGGTCTGTTTGTCTGTCTGCCTGTCTATATATCTATCTGTCGGTCTGTCTGTCTCTCCGTCGGCCTGTGTGTTTGTCTAGGCTGCTTGGCTGGCCTGTCTGTCTATCTCGTGTGTTATTTATTATCTTATTTTCTCTCTCTCTCTCTCTCTCTCTCTCTCTCCACCCCCTTGTCTCTGTCTCTGTCTCTGTCTCTGTCTCTCTCTCCCTCTCTCTCTCTCTCCCTCTCTCTCTCTCTCCCTCTCTCTCTCTCTCCCTCTCTCTCTCTCTCCCTCTGCACAATCAAGGATACTTGCACATAAAGAGCCATAAAGACAGAAACAGAAAGAAAGAAAAAAATAATAAAAAAAGAGAAAAAAGCAACATCTCCCATATCAGGTCTCAGTCTATCCATTAACGCCGGTGGCCAGCCAATCGATACAGCCAGAACGATCTAAAATTTCCGATAAATTAGATCTTTGTGAGCTATTTTGGCATTAGGAATCTGCTTGATAACGCTGAATTAAGGACGCCCGTACATTCAGCGAGGATTGTGGCGAGGGCGAGGCTCAGAGCCAGGGCTGGCGGTGATTATGAATGAAGATAATGTCGATGATGATTACAGATTAGAGGGATTATTACAATGATGATGAAGTTGATGATGATGTTGATAAATAAGAAAGGATATGGTGACGGCGAGCCGTGGAGATGTGATGAGGATTACGATGATGATAATGATATTAAAGAGAAAGGAGACGGGGAAGATAATTATGATAATGATGGTTTTGATGATGATGGTAATGGTGATGATGATGGTAACGACGGTATTAAAAAAGAAAGGAGATGGTGACAGTAGAGGTAGGGTAATGATGATGATGATGATGGTGATGATGATGGTGATGATGATGATGATGATGGTGATGATGATGATGATGATGGTGATGATGATGGTGATGATGATGATGATGATGATGATGGTGATGATGATGATGATGATGATGATGATGGTGGTGGTGGTGGTGAAGATCATGATGATGATGATATCATTAGAAAAATTAAATGGTGACGATGGAGGTACAATAGCGATGCTGATGATGATGATGATGATGATGATGATTATATTAAACGAAAAAGGAGCAGGGCGACAGTTAAGATGTGATAATTGTAATGATAATAATTTGAATAATACAGATTTAATCCTTAGATTATTTAACCATCTAGTTATCTTTTTCATCTTTTTCCGAAGTTTTTTCTTACGCAGAGGGCCAAACTGATAAAATTATATTATCGTTGTTTTCTTTTATATTTAAAGGGTCATCTCCTCGATCGTCTGTCAACACTATTTTTGTATTCTTTATCTTCATTTCAAATCGTATCGCGCCAGTTGATAACGCTCGCCCCCCTCCGGCGTTCACACGCTTCCGGCTGCTGGGAGAGGAAATTTTACTGAGTAATTAATTAATATGCTGATAATTATGATATGAACACCGGGTGGCCGTTCCAGATGTTTCTCTTCTTCATCATTCTGTTGGTGATGTTATCAATCAAATTGAAAGCGGCGACAACTATGTTTCATTTACAGCTGCAGTGGGCTGCACGGACGGCGACAAGGTGTTGATGATGATGACGATGATGATCATGATGATGATGTGGATGAGAATGATAACGATGATGATGATGATGTGATGGTGATAATGAGAATGAGGATGATGATGATGATGATGATGGGGAGGATGATGATGATGATGATGATGATGATGATCTCGATAACGGGAAGGATGATGGGTTGATTTATTAAGAAGGAGCAGTTGGAGATTTCAGTAGGCAAGCACCTCAAAATACATGCTTCATAATCATTTATAATACAATACAAAACAAAAACAAAAACTGGGAGCGGTGAAGATAAAAACCAGACATATTTTGTTTCGTTAAACAAAGATATCCCACATTTTAGTGTTACCTCTACGCACTAGGCCAATTATAGCCACTGCGTTTTAAACGTCTGACAATTTGCAGTTCACTTCAAAAACCTGTTTCAATATGCTCAGTGTCTGGCATTGATAAGAAAGCTGGGTGATAAATTCCATACCGAGTTACGTCACATTATTTGTGCCAAATGTTTGTGGACATTCCATGCATATCGCCATTGTGCTGACATATTGGCTTATCTCATTTTTACACAGTTTGGGAAAAGTGAATAAAACTATACTGTAAAAGTGAAATGAATAATAATAATAAAAATAAATAAATAAAAGCAAGTGTTGACCCAATGGACCACCCACCAGTTTTAGGGGGGGGGGGGGTATCACAACAAGCACGGTCAGACACAGAAAGATACTGGCAGACAAGAAGTGCACACCGTAATTTGCCCATATTTTCTTAGTAAATCCGGCAAGATCCTCTCATACTAAGCCCGGTCAGACATAGCCAGTTTCTGCCATTACTCGTATTTTCTTCGGTGTACATTTCGCTGGCAGCGTCTGATTGTGTCTGACTGGGCGTAGCCTAGTATGATAGCATCCTTAGCCTTGGGAAAGTTTTTTTAGTTCTGACAAATTATGACAAGTAAGGGAATGTCTACCCAAGTCTCCCCAAATCATTTTTTTTCTGAGATTCTCCCCACAATATTTTCGTTCTTTTCTGATCATGTCTTAGGAGGGTTGGTAAGCACGTAGGCAAACCTGCTCACTACTTTAGGTTACATATCTCAGCGATGTCTTCCGAAATCACTTTGCATTAGCCCCCCACCCCCGCGGTCTCCGACTCGCCTTTTTTTTTTTTTTTGTGTAAGTTAGGGTTTACGGTCCTCTTTAAAGCCTAGAGAGGTTTATTATCAGAAACCCCCGATAGGCCGTCGTCCAATAAGTGCCTTAAAAACCACCGGGAAAAATTAGTAAGCGCCACAGCGCGGTGAGTCAAGTCTAGTTTTGCCTGGGTTTACGTGTGAGATGTGGACTATGGAACTAAAAGAGATTTTAAGTGTTAATGAGTCTGAAACAAGTCTGTCTCTTTAGTTGATTGAAAGGAAGTTTAGACTGGGTCAAAACCGATGCTAAACAGTCTTAACTCAGTGGACAATGGGCCTTAAGTTGGACCTTGTCCCATGTGGGATTTGAACCTAGGGCCTCGAGTGGTCGGGTTAAGCTCTCAAACCACTAACCTACTGCGGTGGTTTTCTGTCAAATTCCCGCAAACTTCGGGTTTTTAAATACATTAATTTCACTTCCTCTTTAAACTTTAGTCTTCGTTAATGCTTTTCAATCGCTTTCTTTTTTTAAGTCAGATTTTTTTAAAAGGTCATATGTATCCAGAGCCACTGAATTCAAACCATCGATGCCAATGAGTCACTGGTCTTATTTCATGGGGGAGAAAAAATTCCCATCTCTTGATTGATATAGATGTTTGTCCTGAAATATAAGGATTTTGACAGACTCATTGAAATAACCTCTCATAAACTTTACATCTCCACCGTGAACAGTAATGGCAGACGGTTGGGTTTTTCCAAATTGACAGTGCACGACGGCTCGGGCATTATTGCTGAATCTATGTTTCTCTTTGATCTGCCGGCAACATAAAAAAGCAATGCTTTGTGTGTTTGAGTTTTTACGAGGCGTCGGCTCGATAGCATCTGTAATTATAACGCCCTGCATGCTTCACTAATGAAAAGGCTTATCGTTCAAACATAGGAGGTGTGAAGCAGCCTGTATTGGGAGGATGGGGCTGTCTATTAACCTTCGCCGTCCTGGGTCTATTGGACCCAGAAGCAATAAAAAGAAAATTGTTTGTAATTTTTTATTTTATTTCTGTGATTGATTTTTTTGTTGAAATTCCAGGTATTCCTCAATGACGTCATAGTCTATTATCCCATAGTTTTAAAATTTGAACATGATTATGCATGTGCCTGCTCATCAATAAACGTGCATTTCTACTATTCCTACCCGTACACCCTGGGGTCTCACCGACACCATAAAGAGTGTGCTTAGGTATTTATTTTAAGAGGTTCGCTGCCCTTGGCGTTTGCACCTCGAACACCATAAAGAGGATTTTGTGGTAGGAGCGGTAGGATTTTATTATCATACCCTTAGTCATACGTCCTGAGGTCTCAGATACACCACAACCCTAAAGAGGATTTTATTGTTATATCATTCTCTCCTCGCACATTCAGCGGGGTCTGACAGACACCATATTTTTAAAGAAGTTATCCTAATCAATTGTTCTTTTGGTATGTGGTGTCCACAGGACCCCACGACGTACGCCATGCATTGTGTCTAGAGACGTACGGCCAAGGTTAAAATGTCTCTTGTTACGAGACCGTAGTAAAATTACATAGCTGAATAGAGAAAATACTGAGATGTGTTAATTTTTCACCTTTAGTTTACTATGTAACATACTACGGTCCCCTAACAACTTTACTACTCCATGAAAATAAAGAATGGATTACAATAGAAATGGAAATGTCTGAAAAGAGACTAAACCAAGAAATTTCATTACGACTCAAACACCAAGCGCTGGCCATATTAAGAAACCACAGAAGCGCGAAGATTCTAATTTTAGGCCGGTGGCGCAGTCAGTCAGGTCTGTTTTGTTTCGATTTTAGCGTGAGTTTGAGTTTAAGTTTGGACAAAGTACGTCGCTGAGATAACGGTCACATTGTGCTAGGAAGAAGGAAGGCAGACAGAATACGACCGAATGATAGAACAGAAGGAGACCCTACCAAAAGCGGCCACCACCCACGTGGGTTTTGGTCTGAGATTTGGACTATAGAACTAAACGGAACATCACACACTGACAAGACCGAAGTAAGTCTGTCTCACCAGTTCGGGCGCGTCAAAAATTGTCTTGTCTCAGCTGGCTGAAAGAGAGACCTGGCGCACAGAAAAACAGAATTGACTCGGTGCGTCACCAGCTACGGGAAGGGAAAGAAAACTGTTTTCAGTGAAGTGTATTCTTTGGTTTAACCACATTTTTAGACAAAAAAATTTTTTCAAAATTTACTTAATCAATAGAACATTTTTTAAAAAACTACTTCAGGGTTTGTTTGAGTTTGGGTTGTAAGGCGCGTTGGCAAGAATCTGGCCATTTTGCGCCTTTCCCAGAATATTTCGGGTACTTTATTTTTGTTTGGTATTCAGATCTTCATCAATTTAATTTCACAAACAGAATTAAATATTTCCCTATAAACTTCATTACAAAGGTAAAATTCTCAAAAAATTGTTTTGTATAGATCTGAAAGGTATTTCAGTCAAGATCTTAGCTTCATTCAGAAAGGACAAGGCCCATTTCAAGGAGCTCACTGAATATTTGGCAAAAAAACAGTTGTCACCTACATTTGTGTGAACACACTTGCATAGTTGCATGATAGAGACGTCGGAAAGTTTCAGTGTTGCTTCAAATCTATAGCCGGGTTTTCATATGTACCGGAACGGAAACGGCAAACGCAATCTCAAAAAGCCTACAAGTGGTGAAATGACTGTGCGGAGACGCCTTATCAGTACACATATTTCTGTATACTGCTTGGGGGATTTTTGACGTTTCGGCTGCTGTTTCCGTTTCCGTGCACATGAAAACAGAGCTTAAGTCTCTATGTGTACAGTCATCTCTGCACTTTTACCATCACAGCTTCAAGGTTGGTTTTGAGTGTCGTAATAAAGGGGCTTCAACTCTCTTTCACACACGAAGATAATCTAAGGGCGATGACTCAGCGCTGCAGGGGGTTAATTAAAAACTCGCTTGGTCCAATTTTGAAAACAAATTGCACTGTAACGATGCACTTCGATACTTTTGATCCAAATGTTTCAGGTTCTGTTTATGGTTGTTTGATTGCACACAGATTGGGTATAAATTACCCTCACGCACGTACTTTGCATTGGGTGAGAACGAAAAGAGATATTTTACAACCGGCTGTTGTTATTGGGCCGTAGTACATTACATAGTAAGCTGTAGCTGAACAGTGAATATAACTGAGTATTTTCTCTATTTAGCTTTGTAATTACACGACAGTCCCCTAACAATAGCTATTACAACCATTCTGTTGTCATGCTATGGAAAAAGAAAGTAAACGCCAATCTAGATCAAATTCACTTTTTGACATCATTTTCATTCTCTCTTTGCTATTTGGTACAACCTCAGGCACGTAGCTCACTGAGTCGAGTCTGTTTTGTCTCGGTTTTATGGACTATGTAGTTGAACGGGACTTCGCCCACTAGTGAGACTGAAACAAGTTTGTTCCACTAGTTGATTCAAAGGAAGTTCGAATCTGAGTCAAAACCGACGTCACAAAAGAAAACTGGAAATTAAACAAAGAATAAATCGAAACACAGCGCGAAGCAATGCTTTTTGCGTTTCCTGTAAAAACCGTGTTTTGGTTTATAATCTCTTCCCATTGCGCAACAATACTGTAATATCCATCACTGTAGCCCAGGGCGTTTTTTCCAGTTGACAAAGATGTGTCAATCTAATGTCACACTTGTCGCTAATATGATTGTCAGTTAAGTATCTTACTTTCTGTGACAGGATTTGCGCCCTTGTCGGTTGTGAACTTGAACATTTCATTCATTTTATTCATTTCATTCATTTCATTATGTATTCACACCTCCTCTCCTCAACGGTATTATTTCTATCGACAAGGTTGATGGTGCACTGAGTCAAATCTGTTAAGCGACTGTTTTTGACTCGGTGCGCGAGGGGTCTCTTTCCGCCAGCTAACTCAAGACAGTTTTGACGCACCTGAACCAGTAAGACAGACTTGCATCGGTCTCGCCAATGCACGAGGTTCCGTTTAACTCCATAGTTCACCCCTCACACTAAAAACCGAGACAAGACATACCCGACCCAATGGCCTTCCAGCCTTATTATAATTATCCTTTCTTTAATGATAATAATAATAATGTATAGCATTTATATAGCGCATATCCATTTAAAATGCTCTATGCGCTTTACAGAAACAACATGTCAACCACAGAGCAGAATGGAGCTGCCTGCAAAGCGCTCAACACACTGCACTGCTTCTTTCTCTCTCCCTGTCTCGCTCACTCTCTCTCTCTATCTCAGAGCAAATTGTAACGCAGCCTGTTAGGCGCAGTTCACAACTCACAACAGTTCACAACTCACAGCAGTTCACAACTCACATCAGTTCACACAACACACAACTCAAATAATATTTGAAAATTTATTAATAACAATATATATTTAATAATGAATAATAAATTCTGGCGGGGGGGGGGGGGGATGATATGGATAAATTTTAATCTATTAATTTCAATTTTCAATTTTGCCCGGGCAGCGGCGTTTCGGCCTGCTCTTTACGATTTCCAACTGCCAAGGTATCTTTAACGTGCGCAACGTGCACACGGGCCCTCCGAATTTTTTCGTCCTTATCCGAGAAGACTAGGTACTCGATCCTACCCCCCAATAGGACCAGGGACTTGAAAATATGAGAAAAATCCAATTTCCAACATGCCTGCACTGCCCGGGTTTAGAACCCGGGACCCTTGGCATGAGAGGCGAGCACCTTGCCTCAAGACCACCTTGTCCGGCCAAGTTGTGGCGTAAATGAGATTCTCTGATGACATTTGCAAGTCTCGTCTCTTCCTGTTCTTAAACTGCAACCTTAGTTCTTGTTGGTTCTATCTCCATTTTGTGAAAAAACTGGGAGATTTTTTAAGTATGTAGAAAAGGTGTATGTCTACTTTGACACTTGTTTAAAAGGCGTTGGAGCACTTATCAAGTTGTTTCACAGTTCTGATCTATTCTAACGCCTATACTATAATATAATAATATAATACTAAATCTGCGAACGTTTCAAGTCGAATTTCTCAGCTGTGCAAAAAGCGGAGTTGGAATAAACAAGAACTGAAGCCACGAAATGTTGGTCAGCTTTCATTGCAGTAGTTATAGCAACACCTTGTGTTAAGGCGGGTGGCCCACTGAGTCACGTCTGTTTTCTGTAGGGACAAGGTGGTCTAGAGGCAAGGTGCTCGCCTCTCATGCCAAGGGTCCCGGGTTCTAAACCCGGGCAGTGCAGGCATGTTGGAAATTGGATTTTTCTCGTGTTTTCAAGTCCCTGGTCCTATTGGGGGGTAGGATCGAGTAGTTCTTGGAAATTGGATTTTTCTCATATTTCCAAGTCCCTGGTCCTATTGGGGGGTAGGATC